>OVBA01003323.1:2043-28614 GCA_900406435.1 Lepidium aucheri | reverse complement strand
GATATCATTAGTTATTTAGTTTTTATAAATGTTGATAGCATTAGTTATTTCTTTTTTATCTTATAATCAAAAATATATGTATTTATATATTCTATATATAAGTTATGTTTTTGTGAAAATTTGATTTAGTTCCTGCNGTTATGTTTTTGTGAAAATTTGATTTAGTTCCTGCATATACAACCGAATCATGTGACAAATTATCTAAACAAATTTTATTCAGACAAATTAATTATCTAATACAAATGGACCAATCATAGATTTTAAATATATATTATACTATTATAGATTATATGGATAATTCAATGCTACGGTTTATTATAATAGAGATTAGAAAATATTTTAATTATTATAAAAAAAAATTAAGAACATATCTTAAAATCACAAAGAACCATATCAATGGTTTGACCAAACTCTTTAGTATATATTTTCCAGAGCCTTAAAATCTTAACTTTAATTCTCCAATTTTCTTTGCAGGGTTTCAATAAAGAAATTCCTGAGAAAAATATGATTAAAAGAATCAAAAATCAAGAAAAAAATACTTGTCGTTGTGAGAAAAAAATTTCAAATCGTTTGAGAATTGTGATCATTGTCCTAGGGTGGGTCTTAGATATATTTTGTTTATTAGTTTTGCTATTAGGATTAGGAGAATTGTTTTTAATAGATATCAATTAGGATTAGGAATATAATTATTCAAGAGATTAAAATTGTATTAGAATAATTTCAAAGATAATCTCAAAGTATGCGAGATAATCTTAAAGTAGGCGAGAAGTGATAATAATAATCAGAATATAATTAAGTAATAATATTTAATTTAGATAATAATAATTAATTAATTAGTTATGGAATCTTATCAGAATATAATTGTGTGACAAATATTATGTGATAATATTTTCTAGTAACAATACAACTTAGTTCAAAACAGACAATATAACACGGTATTTAATTAAGTTAATGTTATGCTTTTATTATATAAGAGATATTATAAATATATTTTAGTTTTACATAAATAAATTAAATATAGGGTGACTTAGCTATAAATACAGAAGTTTTGAGATAATTAGTATTGAGACAAGGGTTTTTGGAAAATTAGGTGCCCCACAACCAAATGTATGCATATTACGGTTGAGCCTCATAAATTCAGTCATTAATAAACTAAATAAAAAATGGTCGATTATGTAAGATATTAAGGGGACATTGGAATTTATGGTGTATTGCAAAAAAGAGATAGTGACACATGAAATTAAAATATTAGTATTAACATTTAGATTTGTTATGCGTGTATTGCATGGAGTGTAACGAAGAGCGTGAAGGTGAAACAAAATTGTTCTGGATGCTTGGTGGATAAAGTTCTAAAACTAGTTTTAAAATGAAATCATGTATCTTTGTCTGACAGAAAGGATATGTATAGATTTGGTTTTAAGATACCTAGATTTTGGGATTAAATTTGTCCAAAATTTTGAATAGTTCCCCATGAGAGAGAATGTCGTAGTAAAATAAGGCCGTATTGGTGTTTGAGTAATTGTGTGGAATTGTGGAGTTGAAAAATTCCACATATTTTTTTTCCACATTTACCGGTGCAAATGGAATGAAATCTGACAACTTCTCTCTCCTTTATATTTACCATATTTATATTTTATATTTGTTTTCTCCATCCATTTTCATCTTCTTTCCTATATATCTTCTTCTCTTCTTCTTCAATTTACAAACCAAAACTACAATACGATTTTCACAAGTCAAATTTTCGAAATAGATGAAGATTATATTGAAGAAGAAGACCAAAAGTTTGAAGAAGTACTAGAAACTGAACCACAACAACCGCTGGAAACTCAGTTCACTCCATCAGCAATACCAATTGAGATACCTACACACCAACGAGGATCCAGACAAGGTGGTAACAGAGGTGGTAGAACCAGTAGTAGAAGATAAGGTCAATCTAGTCGGCAAGCCACTCAAACTTTACGAAGAGGAGCTATTATGGACACACATCTAACTAATATCGAATCATACCTTGCCAATATGCAAAGTCCAATTCAAATGCTTAATGCACGTAGTCAAGCGAATCAGGATTATGAGCGTGAATCTTGGATACAATTGAATGAGTTACAAGATATTGAGAAATTCACAGATTTTTGGTGGGCAGCATTAGAAGTTTTAAGAGATCCCTTTGAGCAAAAGAGGTTCGTGTTACTTAAAAGTAATGAAAAAAGAATCCATTTTCTAGAAGGCATATTACGAGATGACATACATAACTTAAAAGTAATGAAGAAAGAATCCATTCTCTAGAGCAACTACGTCAAGTACCTTGAGGACTACGAGATGACATACGTTATTGACCTTAATTTAATGGTTTCATTGGTGCAATGGATGGGACACATTGTACAGCGATGGTCACTGGTGCTGAGGCGACTTTTCATTATAACAGACATTCACAGACAAGCATTAATGTGTTGGCGATATGCAACTATGATATGTTATTCACTTATATATTTATAGGATGTCCTAGGTAAGTGCATGATGCTAGAGTTTTGTCTTACGCAATGGAGCGTGACGAGACTTTTCCAACTCCCCCACCCATGAAGTATTGTTTTGTAGATTCTGGTTATGCTAACACACGAGGAATTTTAGCTCCATTTAGAGGACATATATATCATTTGACACAATTTCAAAATGGCTCTCCTCCTAGAGGTGAAGAAGTAGATGACTCTCAGCTTGTAGCATGGTCATCTATTTCTACTGATGGCAAAGCTTTTGAATATCAAGCATGCAATAGCTACACATTACAATAAAAATCAAAATTTGAATTCCAAATTAAATAGCAAAATGGAAAATTATAGAGCAGACCATGAGACAGGCATATTCCCACATAGTATATCGAAGGTTTGAACCAATTTTGTGAAAGCAAGTAAATGATACTCAACCAACGTATACTCTATCAATCTAGATTCAGTGAACTTTCAAAATTTTTAGTCTTCATACGAGGAATATAAAAATCCTCAGCAAAAGTAGAAAATCTATCAACTTCATTTCGTATTAAGAAGATAGTAACTTCATGATTCCAGATTCTACATAAAACCACAAAAAATATAGAACTTCTCTTTAAAACATGAATCACAAGATCTAAAAAAGTATTCACAAATATTTACCGAAAGCAAATCAAAGATATTTTATGTCTCCGTTAAACATCAAAATAAAAATTTAGTCCTTACGCAAAATTACATTGGTTTGCGGATCACCAGGAAATTCCTTAACAAACAAGTGGTCCTACTCAATCTCTTCGACCTTCTATTTGATTTTACCACCTCTATCAACAGCTCCTAAAGTCTAATTCTACATATTTTTCGCTAAAGAATGAGTAGTCGAAGTGGTTACTGGCGTGGGAGAAAAAAGAAGAAGAATCCATATGACGGAAGGAAGAATATCGACTAGGGCTCAAAAATGAAATTTCTAGGCAAATAGAAGGACACAAAGAAATGTTGAAATTGAACAGAAGAAATGAAGCGGTTGGAGGTAGAAAAAAGTCGACGGACACGCACACAACAACATTTGTTCCTTCTTTTTCTACTTTACTTTTTGGCTAAGATGGTAAAATTTTCTTCAACTCTTTTGCTATACCATTGATAATAATGTTTGATTCTGAAAGACATAAAGTAGAGTTTGATTTAGATTCTGAATAGTAATTAATAACAAAGTAATGACAGATAAGAGAATCAAAAAAAGAACAATTGGAGAAGAAAAGAAGATGATTATCAAACCAATACAAATGATTTTAGAAACAAACAGCAAAGAAAATTGCATCGATGAAGTGGTGAGGATTAAAAGGGTTGAAGAACGGGGGATAACTACATCGATGTTAGTGGATGCTTTGATTGAACCCTAATATATTGTTTTTGTTTTGAAAATTAAAAGCTAGTAAAAAAATAATTTTACCAGAATTACTTAAACAATAAATAAGTACAAATTAAGTAAAAAAACTTAAAAGTTATCTTCACTAAAGGTACTTCCACTTTAATAAGAAGAGATATAAAATAAATATCATAACCTATAAAATGAATAAACCTATATATAATTACTCGATTGTAGTAATATACGATATTTGAAAATTATCTTCTTCAGAATCACTCTTCTCCAATACCTCTATAGAATTCTGAAGAGTTTCAACAACCAAAATCAGATTTTTATATTGCTTAAAGTTATAATTTCTTCACTTTTATAATACGTTATCTCCACGATCGTTTTTGATCGATATCTATTTATATATGTTGTTATTCTAGAATGGTTGTGCCACCTTAACATGGTTGTTTAATACATCATAACCATCTATATTTTGTTGTCTCAAATATTATTAACGTTACACTGATCAGTCATGCCATCACCAAATCTATTATGTGGTTGTTCATGCACTATAATTATTTATCTATTAATATTATAGTGATCGATCAAGACGTCACCAAATCTACGATGAGGTTGCTCAATAAACCATAATTATTTACCTGTCAATATTATGAAGGGTGACCAAACCACCACATAATTATTTATTGCTATAAAGTGGATGACTTCATCATCATAATATTACTATTTTTAAAAAATTTAATCATGTGATATATCGGCTGAAAAACCAACAGGGGATTGGACAATGTACCTAAAATAATACTATTAATTGAGAAAGACCTTTATATCTGTATCTTTTGGATAACAATGCCATGTACAATGCTATGTACCTTTCTATAGTTCTCTATATCTTAAAATTATATGCATATAAAATTTATGACAAATAAATTTATGTATTTCATTACACAATGGTTTTCAAATTGATTTTATAACATATATTAACAGTGTTTTCAATACTGATATTCAACGACTATTTTAACGGATATGCACAATATTTTTAATGGTCGTGAACAACACCCATTTTCACTCAAACTTTTTCTATCATCTCTCAAAATCCTCTACAAGAAATTGTTTTAGTTTTTGATTTGTAAAAAAAATCGTTTATTTTTAGTTTTCACATTTGGTTTAATTGTTACTTTGATTTATTTTTCATTCGTTGTAGAATTTGATCCTTATGAATTTTGGTCTCCTTTTACTTGTACTGTATCTTCTTATAATCGCTTATATGATTAAAATTAAAGGTTTTCTAACAATTTTATTTTATTAATATTGTTTAATGAAAATTAGAATTAGATCAAGGGACAAAAAGAATGATATCAAACAAAACGAAAAAGAAAATTTGTATACTAAATAGTTGAACAACACACTATTCTAAGAGATCATAGTTTTTTCATTGATATAAAATCGACAAAAATTATTGTCAATATAATAGCGGGTCCTATAGAATTGATTGAAGGTAGTGAGTAGTAAAAACACTAACTTTATATTGTCTAATGGAAATAAAATTTTCATTACTAATGTCTTATATTCTCTGAATTCCAAGAGGAAATTGAGTTTTAAAGATGTATACCTTCAAGGATATGATACTCATTTATCAACAGAGAATCAAATGAAATATATGTATATAACTTCTCATAAGTCTGGGAAAAGATTTATACTAGAAAAAATTCGAGAACTTCCTTTTGGTTTGCATCATACTTATATATATGCGTTTGAATCTAACCTCGTGATCAAAAGAAATCCCGAAGCTTTCATATTGTGGCATAATTGCCTTGGTTATTCGCGTACCACAATGATGTGAAAAATAATTGAGAGATCACATGGTCACTCATTGAAATCCCATGAGATATGTTTGGGAAATAAAATGACATGTGTTGCATGTTCTCTTGGAAAGTTGATCAAGAG
Source organism: Lepidium aucheri (assembly GCA_900406435.1). Taxonomy (NCBI): domain Eukaryota; kingdom Viridiplantae; phylum Streptophyta; class Magnoliopsida; order Brassicales; family Brassicaceae; genus Lepidium; species Lepidium aucheri. The sequence continues at coordinate 22,821 of OVBA01003323.1, read as the reverse complement.
ACCATCACCAACTAACATAGTGTAATGTTATTTGTGGTTTGATCCATTGGTTTCTATCAATTGTTTATAGAACCCGGTTTGTTATGGTTGTAACAGAAAGGTAGAGTAGAATATGTACAAAAGTGAGTGTTTGACACACAAATTAAAATAACATAACATTTCTATTCTTATCATATTCTTCTCTCTCAGCCTCTGATGAACTTTTCTCGGTAAGTTTGATTTCTCCACAATTTCTGTTTTGATCACTAAAGCTAATATGGTATTAGAGCAAGAGCGGGATTTTGACATGTTCTGATCGATCGTTTTTCTGCTTTATTCATATCTTCTTTGTTATTAGCTTGTTCACAATGGTTTAAACTGCAATTGGACACAACAACCGTCACTCTCTCTATTCCGTTTCCGCAGAAAACTCAACTTCTATTCCAGATGCTCTAATTGCTATCTCCTCTGAGATGAATCCAGATAGCACCCACTCTCTACTGTTTCTTCATATCACCGATCATCCTGGAATGATGATATCTCTGTTCAATTGGATGGATCAAACTATAACCAGTGGTGCCCTGCGATGATAATTGCACTTGATGCAAAGAACAAGATCACCTTTGTTGATGGTTCTCTACCTCGTCCAGAAGAAGGTAATCATCTATCCAGAATCTGGTCTAGGTGTAATAGCATGGTGAAACCATGGTTGTTCTTAACTTTGACGATGCAAGTCAGATTTGGGAAGATCTCCATAACCGGTTTCACATGATTAATTTACCAAGAACGTTTTAGCTAGTTCAACAGATTCAAGATCTTCGTCAGGGATCTATGGATCTTTCTAGTTACTATACTCAACTGAAAACTCTCTGGGATAATCTTGATGGTGCTGAGGCTACCGAGCCATGTGGTTGTTGTCACAATTTCTATTGTGCAGGTCAGGAACATATGAAAAGAATTAAAAGAGGAAGGATCATAAAACTCGTAGCTAGTTTGAATGAGAAATACTCAAAATTTGGAGGATAAATTATTATGAAGAAACCTCTTCCAAATCTTGCAGAGATCTACAATATGTTGGATCAAGATGATAACCAACTATTGTTCAGCAATGTCTTGTCTCCTACTGCTTTCAATGTCAATGGTGGTAGTAACTCTTTTGGGACAGTACATGCAGTTCATAACTTAGGAGAACCAAGTCTTTTAGGAGCTTTTCAGAAAAAAGTCTATGTGTTCTCATTGTGGTTACTCTGGTCATATTGCTGACAAATGTTATAAGTTGCATGGTTATCCAGTGGGTTGGAAGAAAGGAAAGCAAAACACTAATAAACCACAACAGAATAACACACCTCTAGTGGTAGCAAACATCGTGGGAACTAAGAAAACTTCAGAGTGTCTTGAAAATTTTATTGGGAATCTAAATAAGGATCAGATACAAAATTTCATAGCCTATTTTAGCTCACAGTTACAGAACCAGTCAACTTGTGGAACTACTTTTTCATCTGAAGCTGCTAGTAGATCTGGTATATCTCTATCCTCCTCCATGTTCAATTCATTGGTATATTTGTTGTTTCTAATTGTGTCACGAAAGTGAATACATAGATTATTGATTCTAGGGCAACCCACCATGTATGTCACATTATAGACATGTTTATGGAACTTAATACATATGTAAAGCATCAGGTAAATCAACAGGATATACAATCCGTGTAGGTAGAGCTGGGAAAGATAGACTGAATAACACAATCACTCTGCAAAAAATGTTGTTTATTCTAGAGTTCAGATTGAATCTTGTTAGTATCAGCTCTTTAACCACAGACCTAGGTTCTCGAGTTGTCTTTGATCCTCATTCTTGTATGTTACAAGATTGCACCAAGGGATCAGTGATTAGAAGAGGTAGGAAACTTGCTAATCTATATGTGGTGGATGTTTAGGATTCAGTGGTAGATGAAACAGTTTCCAGTTCTTATGTTATGAACTCTGTAATTAATGCAAATGTTTGACATCAAATACATGGACACACCTCTTTTGCTAGAATGGATTTATTGAATAGTTTTCTTGGTATGTCGAAACTGAAAAATAGAGGGTTGCTACATTGTGATATTTGTTAGAAAGCTAAGCAAAAGAAGTTACCTTATCCAATTAGGCAAAATTTGCGTTTTTTGCATTTGAATTACTGCATATTGAAACTTGGGGACCAATTTCTGAATGTACACAAGTTGTACATATGTACTTCTTTACTATAGTAGACGATCACACACGTACAAATTGGATTTATCTCATGAAGTTTAAAAGTGATATGACAACCATCTTTCCAGAATTTATACAGATGACAGAAACTCAGTTTGATACAAAAGTGAAAGGAGTAAGATCTGACCGTGCTCTTGAACTCAAATTTGATGAATTCTCCGAAAGAAAAGGCATCATCTCATATCATTATTGCCCAGAAACCCCTCAACAGAACTTAATAATTGAGAGAAAACATCAATACATCTTGAATGTTGTCAGAGCTCTCCTGTTTCAGTCTCGTGTTCGACTCAATTTTGGGGTGATTGCGTTTTTACTGCAATGTTCCTCATCAGCCGCCGCACTCTTTCACTAGTTCTTTCAAAAAAAAACACCATATGAAATGTTGATGAAAAGAGTGCATGAATACACAGATTTGAAGACGTTTGGGTGTTTATGCTACACAAGTACATCACCAAAAGGTCGACATAAGTTTCAAGAGAGATTTTGAGCCTGTGACTTTCTTGGCTATCCATCAAGATGTAATGGTTATAAACTTCTTGATCTAAAAAGTAATGATATTTCATCTCCAGAAATGTGATCTTTTATGAGGAGATGTTTCCTTTTCACCAAACAGAAATTGTATCTGACTCAGCACCAAACTTCTTCCCACGCATTGGAGCTAAACTCATGGATACTAATGTTGTTGACTCATCTATGAGCAGAGATCAACCCACCTATTCAACTCGTAGAGTGACTCATCTTCCTTCTTATTTGCAGGATTATCACTGCTACACGATTGGTTCCACTAATTCTTCTACGGCACATCCTGTATCAGATATGTTATCTTACTCATCATTAAGTGACCCCTATTTGATCTACATTAATGTTGTCAACAAGGTCCTTGAACCAGATTCATATGTTTCAAAAGACATCAAAGAATGGTGTGATGCCATGGGAGCTGAGATTAAAGCTTTGGAGGATAATGAGACCAGGATTATGTGTTCTCTACCGCCAGACAAAAAGGTTGTAGGGTACAAATGGGTTTACAAAGTGAAACTCAACGCTGATGAAAGTTTAGAGAGGTATAAGGTACATTTAGTGGCCAAAGAATACATTCAACAAGAAAGACTTTATTACGTCGATACCTTCTCACCCGAAGCCTAGCTTGCCACAATGAAGCTCCCTATTGCAATTGCAGCTACAAAAGGATGGTCTTTGAGTCAACTAGGCAATTCTAATACTTTTCTCAATGGCGACTTACATGAGGAAACCTACATGACTTTACCACCAGGATACTCTCCAAGAGAGGGGAAAAGTTTTTCCCCAAACGCTATGTGTAAACTGAGGAAATCACTATATGGCCTCAAGCAAGCTTCTCACCAATAGTTTTTAAAATATTCAGATTCTTTGATGCAATTAGGGTTCAAAAAGTCATCTGGGGATCATACATTGTGTATCAAGAACTTAGAAAATGTTTACATGGTAGTTTTGGTTTATGTAGATGATATAATAACAGCAAAGAACTGTGATAAAGCCACTGAGCTCCTCAAAGCAGCCTCGTATTTCTCCCTCAAGCTTCGTGACCTTAGTACTCTTAGATACTTCCTCGGTCTTGAAATTGCTCATAACAGTGAAGAAATAAGTCTCCGCCAGCGTAAATATGTCGTGGAATTGTTGATAGAAACTGTTTGATTGGGTGCAAGCCTTGTTCAGTTTTGATGGAACCAAACCTCAAACTCTCGTAGGATATTGGTGATGTGCTTGAAGATGCAGAGCTGTATCGTCGATTAGTCAGTAAACTCCTCAACCTCACATTTACTTGACTTAACATGACCTATGCTGTTAACAAGCTATGTCAGTTCACAGCTGCCCCACGTTTACCTCATCCTCATGCTGCTTATAAGCTTCTCCATTATTTGAAGGGAACCATAGGACAATGTCTCTTTTACTATGCTTCCTCTGATCTAAAACTGAGTGATTTTGCAGATTTTGGTTGGGCTTCTTGCCCTGACACAAGAAAATCCATATCAGTTTATTGTATGTTCGTTGGCACATCTTTAGTCTATTGGAAGTCAAAGAAACAAGATGTAGTTTCTATGTCCTTAGCTGAGGTTGAATACAATTCCATGTCCATTGATGCTCATGAGATTTTTGGTTAAGGAATTTTCTATCTTATCTTTGGGTTGACATTTCTGATGCCACTGTGTTGTATTGTGATAGTACTGCATCAATATATGTTGCAAACATTCCATTTTATCATGAGACTATTGAAGACATAGAATGGGACTATCATTACATAAGGGAGAATTTCAAATCCGGCCTATTAAAGACATCTTTCCTTATTAAAGTAGAAGCACATTTAGTAAGAATCATTTAAAAGCTGTTATTTTTCGAAGTTACTGTTAATTAGAACCAGTTAAATTTGGTTTTACCTACAATTATTTCGGTTATGATTTAAGTAGCAGTAATATTTATTTTTAACAGCAGATAATTTTGTTAAATTTTAAGACCACATGAAATGACATTATGGTTTCTATAATGGGTTTAAATTTAATTATAGCCCAGATTGTCTGTAACAATATTATATAGTCTATTTTGATTATAATTCAAAAAATATGAAATAGATTACGATCAAAGTAGTTATTTATATCCTCCATTATCTCAGGTTGCAGTTAACCTCCACTACACATAATCCCATTACTCCAAGGCTTCAACACTTTATTTCTTATTCCATCGTTCTGTTTATAATCTTTATCGCTTCTCCTCATGCCTCAAATATATCGAAGTTGAAATTTTAGTATCTAAAAAAAACAAGAGAAAAACATGGCAGCCACATTGCAAGAAATCAAAGGTTTAGTACCATTCAGACAACATCCTGATGTCTCACTTTTAAATTCCCGCAAGTCTTACAAAACTATGTGGACAATCAAAGCAAAGATTCTTCATTCCTGGAGACAATCTTCATAGTCCCATGGTGAATCTATCAAGTTGATGAATCCACATTCTCTCGATCTTACTGTTTCTGCACCGTTACTCAGATTCAACCGACGGCTGCAACTGTAAATGGTGCTGATCGGGCTCGGTACAAAAAAAGCCGAAAGTGGTGGTTCTCGGGTCTGGTTAGGCGGGTTGTCGGTTGATGAAAGGGATCAACACCAATCTCTATGATGTTATCTGTGTTTCCCCTAGAAATCATATGCTTTTCACTCCTCTACTTGCTTCCACTTGCGTTGGTACTCTCGAATTTATCCATTGGTGAACCAATTTCTCGTGTTCAACATGCGATTTGGAGAGAACCTGGTTCTTATTTCTTCCTCGCTAATTGCTCTCGACTTGATGTCGATTCTCATGAGGTACATCATCTCTTACTTTTCTGTTTGTGTGCTTTTCTTAAATCCTGAGATTATGTGTTCAATCCTGGATATATACAGATCAAAATTGGTCATCAATGATGCAAGAATCTGTGAAAATTTATAGCTATTCATGTTTAATTTAAAAACAAAATTGGAAGTTTGGACTTTGATGCAACTCTGATATATATATGTGAACTTCTGATACCGTGTGATGCAAGTATTTTGTTTTTGTTGTTGTGTCTATTAGTTTTTACTACTAAATTAGCAAGATTTTGAGAGTTGCAGAAGACTAGGAGTAGCTATTGTGGTAGAAGAAGAAGTTGTGCAGTTTTTTGATGCTAAAACGTGAGGTTCAGTTTGTGTATGTCAAGCTCATGGGGTTTAATCTGTTGTTGCATTGCATTGTTGTTGGTATCTAGGTTCATTGTGAGACGTTGACTGATGGCTCTAATACATTAAAACCATGGAAGTTCAAGATCGCTTACGACAAGCTTGTGTTAGCAAGCAGTGCAGAGACATCCACGTTTGGAATCCAATGTGTGAATTGTGATCTTCCACTATGAAGTTCACCATGCTTACGAGATCCTTAGGAAGTTTCTTTTAAATTTGATGCTCTTTGATTCTCCCAGTAAGCCTAATTCATTATTTAACGAATCAGTTTTGGTATCAGAATTTGAATATAATATCCTTCGCACAATTTATTTTAACTAGGTATAGCAAAAGAGAAGAAAAAGAGGTTGTTACATTGCGTTGTGGTTGGAGGTGGACCAACTGGGATAGAGTCCAACGGTGAATTGAGTGATTTTATCATAAAAGATGTTCGTCAACATATGAACATGTGAAGGACGACATTCATGTTACTTTGATAGAGGTTTGTTTGTAAGAAGCTGCTCTTTCAAAATCCTTTTGGCAAAATCCACTTGGCTTTTAGGATTTCTGTTTCGACTTAGCTAGGTGGTAAGTTTTGTCTTAGTTCTTCTGTTTGATTGCTTGTGGAGTGTGAAATCTGAATGTGCTCGATGCAGTTATTCAGCAAAGTATGTGAAGGAATATATTGGGGCAGCGAAACCTCTGTTCTCAGTTGGAGAATGTTGGGATCTTTGCAATTACAATGGCCATGGTCTTGACTATAATCTAGGTTTCACAATGTTTTTAATCTCATACCATGTTAATTGTTTAGCAAGTGATTGGAATTTATGAAATGATAACACTGTTTGTTTTACAGATAGCCACAGACAACGTATAATTAATTGGATCGATGCTACAGGACATGTTTTTGCTGCATTTGACTTCACAAGTAAAGGAATATTGCAGGTTATGTTGTGTTTTAGTTGTTCCCTTATGTCATCTCATCTATAATTCATAGAGTTTGGCAAACATAATGTTGTCATTGTATTAAAAGACAAATGTTTCATGTTACTAGAGGAAGCCGTTAAGGGTTAATATTGGCGTTTATGGGATGCTTAAGGGAAGACACCAAGCATTGAATCTAAACGCCATCGAGATGTTATATGTCCATATGCAATGAGGCTTAAAAACTTTGGGATTAATATGAACATGAATTATCAAACTGTACGTGCCTCTATCCTTATATATGTTTCACCGCTAGCATCAATGCTCACATTTTCTTATCCAAGCAAATGTCTCGTGTTTGACAGTTAAGTCCACACGAATTACTTATGGAAATGGATAAGTTTCACCAAGCAAATGTCACTCTCCTCATTTTACTCTCTCTCCTCATTTTATTCTCTCTCCTCATTATACTCTCTCTCCTCTTTTTTACTCTAGCTCCTCATTTTACTCTCTCTTTTCATTTTACTCTCTCTACTCATTTTACTCTCTCACCCCATTGGATAATGGGTTGAGTTGGGTTGGGTTTACCCATTTTGATACCCCTAGACAGCCTCATAAACTGATGCATTTACGACATTTAAAAAGATAATAACCATGTATTTTATATACTAAACAATGTTATGTTGTTCTAATAATATTTAGATTTTATGTATTTTTGACTTTCGATTATCATTAACGATGATTATAATATAATTATAATGATTAAAATTCTTTTTTTGAGATAAATAAATAAATATTTTTATTTTTTTAACAATAAAACTTCATTCTAAATGGATGAATGAGTAATAGAAATTTTTTAAATTATAATTTTTTCATTTAAATTCATAATTTTGTAAATAATAATATATTAACATATAATCAACAGAAAATGATCAACATGTCATAATTTTACACAAGTTATGTATAATATGTTAATAATCCATATAATTCTAAAAATTTAGTGAGCAAATAGTAAAAATGTTAAAAAGATGAAAACATATATACATATATTATGAAATATAAATCTATAACTATATTATATTACAAGTGATTAATTCATAAACAATATTTTCGCTAACCCTTTTATACTACACAAAAAATAATAATTTCAAAGACAATATCTAACCCGCGCTTTAAGCGCGGGAACATCCTAGTTGCGCATTACAATAGAACATCAGCTCGCTAATATATTTACCAAGTCATTGTTCAAAAACTTATTGGCAAGATGAAAATAATTAACATATATGCTCCATCTTAAAGGAGAATAATAGAGTGTAATGTTATTTGTGCTTTGATTCTTTGGTTTACATCAATTGTTTTATATAACCCGGTTTGTTCTGGTTGTAAGAGAAAGGTATAGTAGAATTTGTACAAAGTGTGTGTTTAACACACAAACTGAAATAACATAAAATTTCCATTCTTATCTTCTTTTTCGTTTTCTCTCTCAGCCTCTGATGAACTTTTCTCGGTGAGCTTGATTTCTTCACGATTTTTGTTCTGAACACTAAAGCTAATACCAACCAAAGTTGATATTCAATCATCAAAATTCTTTGAACGCATTCAAAGAGATATATGTGGACCTATACATCCACCATGTGGACCATTCCACTATTTTATGGTGTTGATTGATGCGATAAGCAAATGGTCACATGTTTGTTTGTTATCATCTCGAAATATGGCATTTATGAGATTTCTAACTCAGATAATCAAACTAAGAAACTACACAATTTCGGTGAATTCATATCTCAAAGTATTCAATAATTATTGTATAGTAATAGAATTGATGTGGAACGCTCCATAGCACATGTTCATACACAAAATGGTTTGGTAAAATCATTAATTAAGCCTCTGCAATAGATTTCAAGACCATTGCTAATGAGATCAAAACTTCCAACATCTATATGGGGACATGCTATTTTGCAAGCATAATCACTCATTCGGATAAGACCTAGTGTACATCACAAATATTCCTTATTACAGTTAGCATTTAATCGTGAGCTAAATGTTTCCCATCTAAGAATCTTTAGGTGTGCGGTTTACGTTCCAATTGCACCTTCACAACATACAAAGATGGGACCACAAACGAGGTTATAAATATATGTTAGTCACAGTTATACAGTATCTAGAACCACGAACTGGTGACATATTTATGGTATGTTTTGCTGACTATCATTTTGCTGAAATAGTATTCCCGGTTCTAAGGGAGAAAACAAGCAATTACGAAAATATATCAAATGGTTTGTACCATTACTGCTACATCCTGATACTCATACACAACATTTTGAACTAGAAGTTTGAAGAACTTTTCATTTGCAAAGTATAGCAAATAAGCTTCCTCATGCATTTGCGAATACTAAAACGGTAATAAATCATAGATACTAGCTGCACTTGTTTTTGCTCGAATTAAAATACTACAAGAAAGTGAAATAGCATATGATACACATGAGTCTAGAACCCCTTTGTAGTGTGGTAGGCCTGTGGATTTTAATGATAAGATAATAGAAAACAAAAAGAAGCCGCAAATCAAAATATACTCAAAGTATCATAAAACATTTTGGAAGAAAGTAATCAAGAATTTAATGATATTGATCATCAAGAATCAGAAAAAAATCATGAGATTTCTATCAACTATATTCATAATGGAAAAATATGGAATATAAATGGAGTAGTTGATGACGTTTTCTCTTATCTTATGACAAAATATATTATTGAAAAAAATGATTCAAAGCCAAAAGTTACGTATATGAACGTTAAAAGAGACACGATTGGCTTAAACGGAAAGATCCAATGCAAGTTGAACTTGATTCACTCAAAAAACAAAATGTATTCGAACCTATTGGCATCACAGCCAAAGAGGTAAGGCTGGTTTAATACAAATAGTTTTTTTTGTTAGAAAATAAAATAGCAAAAATGAATTGTGAGACACAAGCCTCGGTTTGTAGCTCAAGGTTTTTCTCAAAGACCTGGGATTGATTTTGAGAAAACATATTCCCCTACTATGGATGCAAATAGCTTCTGATTTCTGTTTTATTTAAATGCTAATGAAAATCTTGAGATGTGACTCATGGATGTCGAAACAACATATTTATATGGATCATTAAATACAGATATCTATATAGGAATCCCTATTAGATTCAAAATGCCAAAAACATTAGCATCAAAAACCAAATAGTTGTGTTCAATAAAATTACAAAGTTCATTATATGGGTTTAAACAATCTGGACGAGTGTATTATAATCATCTCAGTGAATATTTAACAAAAGAAAACTATGTGAATAATCCTATCTACCTATGTGTTTTCAATAAGAAAATAATAGCATTTGTGATGATCGCGATATATGTTAGTGATCTAAATTTGATTGAAACACAAGATAAAGTACAAAAACCGATAAACTATTTGAAAGGAGAACTCGAGATGAAAGATCTTTTGAAGAAAAAATATTGTTTTGGCCTACAAATAAAGCATTCAAAAGGGGCGCTCATCAATCCATATACACCGAGAAAGTGTTAAAACATTTAATCATGGCTCCACTTAACACTCCAATGGTCGTTAGATCTCTTAATATTGAAAATGATCCATACCGACCAGGTGAGGAAACTGAAGAGATACTCGTTCTTGAAGTACCAAATCTGAATGAAATTGGAGCTCTTTTGTACCTCACAAATTATACTAAACCTGATCTATCGTTGGCAATTGACCTTTTGGTCACATTCAATTCATCCCCTACATGAAGACATTGAAATATATGGAATCAAGCATGTCTTTCGTTGTTTTCAAGGGACTATTATTTTAATATTATTTTATTTTAAAAATTTAAGTGATAAAATTGTTGGTTTTGCAGATGTAGAAGATTTTTTAGACCCACACAAGGGTAGGTCACATACAAGAGATATTTTTATAGTCAGGGGCATGCACCGCTATATCTTGGTGTTCTCAGAAAAAGACACTTGTGGCTACTTCTCCGAACCATCATGAACTTATTGCACTGCATGAGGCAAGTAAAGAATATGCATGAATGAGATCCATAAGTAAACACATATGATCAATTAATGGAATCAACTACAAAATAAAACCAAGTGTTCTATATGAAGATAATACTGCATGTGTTATCCATATGAAAAGAGACACGACGAAATATATCCCTCCAAAATCCTTTTCATATACTCATGAACTTGAGAAGAACAAAGAGATTGAAGTAAAATATGTTTGTTTGTGTGAAAAGCTGTTGATCTTTTCACAAAGTCATTACCTACCTTGATATTCAAAAAACATCTACATATCATTGAAATGTGTCACCAGCAAGACATATGTGATTATCATCATGGCCTCTTGAGGGAGAGTTTGCGTTGTATTATTTTTCCTTTTCTATAGTTTTTCCAATTAGGTTTTCCAAGAAATTTTTTTATCGAGGCAACATGAACATAAGAAACAATCAAAACTATTGATATTGATCTCCAAAGAAGAGAATTATAAAATCAACAAAGGTATCTGTTGGAACTTCAATTTTGATATTGTAATAGGCACCACAAATAGTGCAGTGTAATTACATGTCAAAATCTAAAGTAAGATTGAATAAAAAATATAGGATCAAAGTGGCCAACTTGGAAATTTTTTGTCAAACTTTTGCAAATACAAAAGAAGACAATATTTTCTCCTAATGAGCCTAGCTTAAATGGTTTAAGTCCTCTCAAACTCCACATATTTCGTGTTCCACGTTTTTGGCCCACAAAGCCCATAAGCAGGTTGACTTTGTTGACTCATTGTCTCTTCAATTGAACAAAAATAAAGCTGAAAGTATTCTCCATTGAATGAGTTGATTTTCTCTTGAATGTTGGGCATTAATTTGATTCTAATCGTGCCTATGGTGGCTTGAATCGACCCTTTATATAAAGAGAAGAATCTATTTTGACAAATCAAGCTTCTTTTCTTCTTCTCAATTCTTAAAAAAGTAAGTTAGTTTTTATATTGTAAGTTCGTAGTAGAATATTTAGGTTCATAGATTCCACAATTTGGTGAGAAAATCGTAGTCTATGATGATTGTATCATGCTATTCAAGTATCTCTATCACTGCCTCACTGCAGAAGATTCACTAGATTCAGGAAAGAGATATAATCTTGACTTTATCCTTCTTTTTTTCTATTTATAGTTTCAATTTTAGTTTTTGAATATTTTAAGCTTTTATTCCGAATTTAGATTTGTAATCGTGTAAGATCACTGTACGCTACTTCAAAATAAAGAGACTAATAGTCTGAATCCAATGAATCCGATTGATTGAGATTATTAATCGCTTGATTTCATGTTTAAATCGTAAGTAAATTTTGTTTTTTTCAACACTCTAACGTGTTCTCTGTGTTCTTGTTTTCTGGGCATTTTGATCCAAAAACAGAAGTAATCCGAAGCTAAATTGTGTTTGTGATTAATTTTGATTCAAATTAAGTGAACTGGCTTTAATTCTCAAATCCTTAAACCAGATTTAACTTTGGTCCAATTTAAGTGAACTGCGGTTCCTAGGTCCAAGTTGATTCCAAACTTAAAATAGATTCAATTCTAATCCAAACTAAGTGAACCGAGTTATCCTGGTAGAAATCAATTATACCTGGTTCAGTCCTGGTACGGATTTGGTTCTAATTGATTTTGTTTTATTGAAAACCAATTTTAATTTAATTTGTCTTTTGTCTTTTACGTTCAACAACAATAAACGAAAAGAAAAATATTTCTTAAACCCAATTCACTATAATTTGGTATCTTGCTTTGACAAAAAAACACATAACCATATTGTATTTTCTACTCATGGGCATTTGGTTTTTTGATTCGGTTCGGTTGGTTTTTTCAGTTTTTAGTTTTTTTTTTTATTCTAAAAAAATGGTAAACAATGGTTTTACGTATTATTAATTAGTTTATTTTACACAACGCCTTATATTTTAGTTTTGTTACGCTTTCTTTCTTATGTTCATTAAATATGTCTCAATCACTTTTCGTACTGTTTTTACTAATTACGAGTATAGATACGTTTTTAGTTTACGTAATTCTTCTTCAACTATTCTTAAATTTGTGTTTTTCCTTTCTAATTCTTCTTAAGTTTTTTGCTAAATCACAAAAAGTTATGGCATCGAATGATGATACCCATATGGTTGATTCTGACACCATCCCTCTTGCACCTAAGCAAACTAATGAGTTGACACCCCCTGGAGTGGTCCGCCATTGATTGTACAAGAAACCATGGTTCTAAATGCCATTTTCACTCCTGAGAAATTTGATGGAACAGATTTCAATGAATGGAAAGGCAAAATGTTATTCTTTTTGACAACTCTGAAATATGCATGGTACTTAACCTAGGAGAGACCTATGCTTCCTCCAAAAATACCAACCCACACGCTTTGGCTAGTGTCCATGCGTGGGAACATGGAGATTATCTATGTAAGGGGTACATCAATGCTCGTTTGGAAGGATCCCTTTTAAGGTCTTTCAAGAGTACAAAACTTCCAAGTCTCTTTGGGAAGCTTTGGAAGCTAAGTACAAGTTGTATAATGTTGGTTTCGCGAAAGTTGCTACTCGCAGGTTCCTAGACTTCAAAATGGTAGATTTAAAACCCATCATGGAACAAGTCCATGAGCTTCAAATACTTGTACACGAGCTTGCTAAAGAGGGGGTGAAAATCTGTGATATTTGTGTTGTGAATCGCTTCATCGAGAATTTACCTCCAAGCTGGATAGATTTCAAGTGGCATCTCGACTACAAGAAAAAGCAACACACCTTGCCAAACTTTGTCTCAAGGCTTCAAAACGTGAGAAGTCTGACTCATGTATGGTGGATCAAAATACCAACATGGCCGAGTTCAAGAATAATGGTAAGGAAAAGGTTGGGCCTCCACTTAATGGTTATAAACATGTTAAAAAGCCATCAGGATCTAAGGCTCCCCTTGGTGTCAAGAAGACCAACAAGAAGTTTGCTGGGAAGTGCAGACCTCAAAGTACAAAACCAAGTAAACCTCACAGAGGCGGATTTGTGTGCGGTCGTCACGGAGGCGCACATGGCTGAAGAAAATCCAATGGAGTGGTGGTATGACACGGGTGCTACGACGCACATATGTATCAACCATGACTTGTTTGGTACTTACAAGAAGCACACAACTGATGAACATCTTTTGATGGGCAATGTCTCACGCTCCAAGATCGAAGGCGCTGGCAAGGTGGTCTTGAAGATGACATCGGGCATGGAGGTTACTCTCACCAATGTGAACATGTACCTGACATAAGGAAGAACTTAATATAGGGATCATTGATGAGCAAGCATGGCTTTGAGATCAATTTTTCATCTGATCAAATAATCCTAAGGAAGAATGAGGTGTTTATTGGGAAAGGTTATGTTTCTAGGTGACTAGTCAAAATGAGTGTAATGAATGTGCACTGTAATGATGGGGCTTCAACCTCTTAAACATTTTGTAACCGTGTTTTGATAATGAATTAATAATAATAAGTCATTTATGTATGAAGTTGAGTTTTATTATAAAACACCATCACCTCAAGTAAAAAGAAATACCAAACCTCTCAGAATAATCCACATTGATATTTGTGATCTCAATTGGTTCCTAACTGAGGTGAAATGAAATATATTGGAAAGTTCATCGACGATTACACAAATTACTGCTATGTATATCTTTTACATAGTAACGACAAAGTTCTGGAAATTTACAACGAACACAAACTTGAAGTTGAAAATCAACTATCACGAACTATAAAAATAGTTTGTAGTGATAGAGGAGGTGAATACGATGGTCCTCTCAATGCTTTTTTGTTGAGAACATGGCATTATCCATCATACAGATGCTCCCTATTCACTAGAAACAAATGGTGTTGCACGCAAAAAAACCACGCTAATTGAAATGATGAATGAGCTCCAAGAATCTGTACACCCCAGAGTTTGTGGGGGGGGGGAAGCGTTTCTCACATCAAACTATAGAAAGGTAAAGTATATTCGTACAAATACCTCAAAGTGTAGAGATATCTCGTAAAAGTTTTTGTACCACCTCATGAAAAGGCAAAATTTTGGTCCAAAAACTGTGGATTGTATCTTCCTCGTTTTTGCACACAATAGTAGTGAATATCACTTTTTGGTTTGGAATTCTGGTATTTCTAATATCCACAATGATAAGATAATGGTATCTCGAAATGCTCTGTTTTTCGAAGATGTTCCTATGTGGAAAAAACCTGCTATTAGAGTACATTGCGATAGTCAGTCAGCTATCACACGTGCACATAATACTCTATATAATGGTAAGTCATCACATTCATTGACGGCACAAAACCATCAAAAATTTGGTTTCAAGTGGTGTGATAGATATCGATTACACTAACAAAAGGCCTTCCAAGAAACCAAATGTTGAAATGTCTAAAGGAATGGATTTAGAGCCTGTTGACACAACAACTATATGATAGATATCCAACTTATACGACTGGAAATCCCAGGAAATAGGTTCAATGGGACAACTAAGTCACATAGATTATTATCAAAGCACGACACTGCCATTCCTAAATGACAATCGTCGTACCTAGCAATAAGCATTAAGGTTAATCAATGCTTGTCATGGTCATAATATGTTTGAGGTTCAAGACATCATGTTCACTTTCTGGCCAAGTAAACCGAGCATATATTAACTATGATTGGTTCAAGGTTGACATATACTACCAGCTCATATGCAGTGCATTTCGTTTGAACTCACATGTCTGTCTAATCTTTTGTATCTATTGAGTCAGTCCAGCCTGTCGTCTCAGTCTGTTGCATTTTTTTTATTTGTCAGTTAATCCGTCACCTACAAATAATGGTTGGAATTATTTCCAATCATGTGGGGGATTGTTGGAACTTCAATCTTAATATTGTAATGGGCACTACAAATAGTACAGTGTAATTACATGTCAAAATCTAAAGTAAGGTTGAATGAGAAATATAGGGTCAAAGTGGCCAACGTGGAAATTTTTTGTCAAACTTTTACAAATACAAAGAAGAAAATATTTTCTCCTAATGATACAATCTTAAATGGTTTAAGTCTCTCAAGCTCCACATATTTTGTGGTCCACATTTTTGGCCCACAAAACCCACAAGAAGGTTGGCTTTGTTGACTCACTCTTCAGTTGAACGAAAATAAAAATAAATATCTTCTCCATTGAATGAGTTGGTTTTCTCTTTAATGTTGGGCATTAATTTGATTCTAATTTTTACCTATGATGGCTTGAATGATCTTTAATATAAAGAGAAGAATGTGTTCTGACAAATCAAGCTTTTTCTCTTCTTCTCAATTCTTAAAAAAATAAGTTCTTAGTTTTTATATTGTGAGTTCATAGTAGAATATTTAGGTTCATAGATTCCACGATTGGTAAAGAAATCGTTGTATATGATGATTGTATCTTGGTATTCAAGTTTCTCTATTACCGCCTCACTGCGAGAGATTCATTGGATTTAGAAAAGAGATAATATCATGACTTCATCCTTCTTATTTTTTCTGTTTTTAGTTTCAATTTTAGTTTTGTATTTTTAAGCTTTTAATCCGAATTTGAATTTGTAATTGTGTAAGATCACAGTACATGACTTCGAAATAAAGAGAGTAACAACTGCTTATCGAGTTAATATATGCAACTTATGGGTCCATTGTTATTGTAAAAATCACTTTATGTCTTCTATATATATGAGCAGTCAATTGTAGTAGTATATACATATGGGAATTTTCCTCTTCAAAATCATTATTTTCAAATATCTCTTTAGCATTCTAAATAGTTTCGATGATTAAATCAGTTTTTATACCATTTAAAGTTATTATTTTTATAACAGTACTCGAATTAGAGGAGCAAAGCCTAGTAAAGGAGCTGAGATCGATGGCGATCTATGAGGAACCAATTATTGACCTTCCACCATCAGGGAGCTACTGGAACATATCAGAGGACAAGCTCATGGTAATAGGTAAACTTCTCAACCTGGAATCTCAGAACATAGCTAGGGTGATCTTAGGTATGCCTAGGATATGGAGATTACAACACCGAATCAATGGAACGGTATTAGGTAGAGACACTTTCCAATTCTGATTTCAATCGGAAATGGATATAGAGGAAATCATCCAATTTAGGTTATGGAATTTTGAAAATTGGGGCTTTACGATTGCTCGACTAGACCACAATTTCAAAGAGGAGCACTTAACAAGAATTCCCGTTTGGATCCGTATCTCTGAAATTCCGGCCAAGTACTTCACGTCAGATACTTTCACGGCCATAGCAAACACAATGGGAGATGTATTCGAAACGGATTGGGACCCCAATAAAACTCACCTTCAAGCATACGTGAGAGTCAAAATCCTATTTGACATGAACCACCCTATTAGAAACCACAGACGCATTAGGATGCCAGCAGGGGAAACGATTAAAGCAAAGGTGGACTTTGAAAGGGTTAGAAACACCTGCAAAAGATGTAGAGTTCTAACGCACAGTGAAGACCAGTGCTCCATGGAAGACTTCAGTGGTAACCCAACATACTGTGAAGGATCGACGAGTCAAAACCCGGATCAAGGAAAACAAACAAACGTGAAGGAGAATACCTACCATCAAATAGAAGGACAGGCATTGCTTCAGGAAATGGTAACTAAGACTGGAACTAATATAGCAAACATAGTTTCGCACCAACCCTGCCCAAACCGTATAAGCACTGAGAAAACGGATGACAGGGACTCAGAAACTAAAACAGTGGAAGGATCCTCGTCCTCAAGCACATGCCTTAAAAGATCTATTTTTACCACCATGCACCTGGCAGAAAGCACGGAGGACAATATGAATGAAACCCAGAACAGAACCTTAGATATGGCACCAATAGGAACTAACCATGAGTTTAGTCCAGGATTCCAACCAAAAGAAAGATTAGGAAGAGAAATTATCTACCACTACGCCTCTAAAAAGAAACAAAAAACCATCCTAAACAACATAAATCCCAACTCTGCCTGATTCCTCTGCTCAGTTTAGTCCAGTGGCTGTCCTGAAGCCACCAAAACATCATGAGCATATTGAGTTGGAACTGTCAAGGAGTGAAGAGCACCTTGACAGTTCGTCGCCTAAAGGAATTTAGGAGAAACCTATTTCCGGACATTATGTTCCTCATGGAAACAAAGAACGAAAGAACTCACATGCTAGAACTCAAAGATTGGATTGGTTATGATCATATGCACACGGAGAACCACAAGGACTCAGTGGAGGCTTGGCTTTATTCTGGAAGGATCACACAAAACTGACAATTAAGTTCAGCTGCAAAAACTACATTGACACAACCTTCTGTATAGGAAACTGTAAGGTGGACTCTACCTTTTTCTATGGTAACCCTATACCTCAATTGCGTCCGGTTATATGGAAGGAATCGGAAGATTTAGGTGGGAAAAAAATGAACCCATGGTTCCTTATAGGAGACTTCATTGAAATATATTCGAATGAGGATAAAAAAGGAGGTACAATTAGGCCTGAGAGATCCTTTTATGCCTTTAGATCCTTTCTTCGCAATAGTGGGTTACAGGAAATCAGTAGCACAGGACCACACTTCTCTTGGATGGGAAACAGGAAGAACTCTTGGATACAATGCAGACTGGATCGTAGCTATGGAAATGTAGACTGGAACCTAAAGTTTGCTAGAACATCCACGGCTTATTTACCTCTAATGGGATCAGATACATACCCTTACTCACTACCATCATGAATGATAACTCTAAGTTTATGACCAGATTCTGTTTTGATAAAGGATGGACTAGAAGCAGAGGCTTCTCTGAACTGATTCTCCAAGCATGTCTAGAGGATCACAAAGCACGAGAAACAACACCTTGGACTGTATTGCTGAATGCAGGAAAGCAATATCAAAGTGGAAAAAAGAATATATTTCAGACAAATTGGGCAAAGAGAACAGTCTCAGAGACCTGCTAGAGAAAGAAGCAACTAAACAGGACCCAGACCAACAAACCCTGGCACAACTCAAAGCAGATCTCACTTCCTACTACATGGAAGAAGAGCTTTTT
This sequence comes from Lepidium aucheri, assembly GCA_900406435.1. Classification (NCBI taxonomy): domain Eukaryota; kingdom Viridiplantae; phylum Streptophyta; class Magnoliopsida; order Brassicales; family Brassicaceae; genus Lepidium; species Lepidium aucheri. The sequence continues at coordinate 3,899 of OVBA01003323.1, read as the reverse complement.
TGGAAGCAGAAAGGGAAGGAGAGAGGGCTAGTTCAAGGAGATCAGAATACACAAATTCTTTCACAAATATGTATACTACAAACGCATAAAGAACAAAATTCAGTGTCTCCAAGATAAAAATGGAACTTTAAACTGGACGGAAGGCTCGAAAGGCAACATAGTAGCAAGGTTCTTCACAGAACTGTTCACCTCTTCAAAACCCACTGCAATCACGCAAGCACTTAGAAACTTTTAACACAAAGTCATGGGTCTAGTGAATAGACAACTGTTAAGACCCATCACCAATGCGGAAGTCAAAGAAGCAGCTTTCAACATAAGAGGTGACAACGCCCCTGGACCAGATGGCATGACATGATCTTTTTATCAAAAGTACTGGAACATCATTGGAGACAAAGTTACCACAGAAGTGAAGGAAGCTTTTAGGAACAAAGCTTTTCCGGAAGAATGGAACTATACTCACATTGCCTTAATTCCAAAATGCCAAGGACCAAAGGTAATGAAAGACTTCCGACCCATTAGCCTGTGCTCTGTCATCTATAAGATTGTCTCCAAGATAATGGCCAGAAGACTACAAAAAATTCTCCCACAGGTGGTTTCTGAATGTCAAGGTGCCTTCATGCAAGGAAGAATTATCACGGACAATGTAAACCTTGCACATGAGCTAATGCACTACATCAACACAGACAAGAAAGCTCAACAGAGTTTCATGGCCATCAAAACTGATCTATCAAAGGAATATGATAGACTAGAATGGAAATATTTGGAGTCGATCCTCTGCAAACATGGGTTCCACAAGGATTGGATAAACATGATAATGTTCTGTGTGACAACGGTGAAATTGTAACACCCCAACTCATTAAACTCAAGTTCTGACACATTCTAGTAAGGCCTTGGGCGGACCTTACACTTAACCATTTCAAGTTCCATTGTTCACTAAGTCANGGTTCCATTCTTATTCAAAACTAAATTCAAGGTTCAATAACACCAAGTGATAACTTAACAAATTGAAAGCCGTTCTAGCATCAAGTTCAACTTCAAATAACTTAAAATAAAACTCCCAAATCCCATCCCTAAATCCACCTCCTCTCTGTCTCGCCTTGGTCTCGCTCCTATTAGCCATTTTCTCGATCATTGGTCGAGTCATTACCTACAATCACGCAGATTGAATAAGCAAAAGAATTTCTTAGTGGTTTGGTCATCCCGTCCCACTTGGCTATAACCAGAACACGTATTCAATAACAAATCAAGTAAAACCAGAGAACAATCATGATTTTAGGGTTCACTCATCGATTAGTTTAACTACCCAGGATACATCCGAATCAGCCAAAGTAACCTTTGAGTCAAGAGCAATAAAAATATCATATCACAAGTCACAGATCCGAATCCTAAGGTTCACAAGTCACACACTAAGGTTCGCAAGTCATAGATCCGAACACTAAGGTTTGCAAGTCACAGATCTGAACACTAAGGTTCGCAAGTCACAGATCCAAACACTAAGGTTCGCAAGTAACAGATCCGAACACTAAGGTTCGCAAGTCACAGATTGGAACATTATGTTCGCCAGTCACAGGTTATGAACCACACGGTTCTCAATCACAATTTCGACCCACATGGTCCTTCCATTCACAATCAATCATTCAACCTAACCATTCTAGGGTTCCATTCAACCTATTACCAAACACGAGTCTAATCTAGCACACGGTCATGAACTCACCTTTGCCTTAAACTTTAATCTCTCTTTCGGGTTCCTTTTTGCTCTATGGGGTACGAATTGCCAATTCTAGCAAAATCCTCAACTCAATTCGACTTCTTTTCTTGCTTCAACTAGATCGATTTCTCTTAGCTTTCTTCGAGTT
>OVBA01003322.1:0-28616 GCA_900406435.1 Lepidium aucheri | reverse complement strand
GCTCTTCATCATTCAAGGCGTCATTAACAATCACAGGATATGTAGAGTTAGGTCCTAGGAAAGCATACCTTAGCCCTGCAGAAGCGTTTTCAACTCCACTTTTGGTGCCTTGAGCTCGGACCAATCATCTTGGGTTCCCTCGAGGATCTCCTTGGTCCCATTGGTGGCGAGGTGCATGACCGAGTGCTTAGCTAGTCCATGGGTTGTTGAGAGGGTTGAGACTAGCTCTCCTGCTTGCTGATCCTTGACTCCTGACTCCACTAGCTCTTCAATCACAACCGTACTTCTTTGTAGTTGATAAGTATCCAAGAGTGCCTTATAGAGTTCCGCTTCGACCCGTAAGTACCTATCTTGGATTGGTGTGATTAGTGACACTTGCAATTGATCTTTAGTAAGCAACTCACTTTCAAGATCATCTGTCTCTTGGATCCAAAATGCCTGATTGTCAATAGAAGGTTTCTTAGTACACTCTTTATGTGGAAGTTCATTTTGATGTCCTTGCCCAAGTTAAGCTCTATGGTTCCATTTCTCACGTCAATCAAAGCTCCAGCTGTGGCCAAGAAGGGTCTACCAAAGAGCAGATGATCTTTTGGTTCTTGATCTATCTCTAGTACAACAAAGTCGGTTGGGATTTGTACTCCTTCCACGTTAACCAGCAAATCTCAAGCATCCCATGTGGTATCCTCCTAGATCGGCCGGCAAGTATCAATGAGATTTTTGCATGCTTTAAACATCCCGAACCCCAACCTTTTTGCAACTGAGAGAGGCATGAGGCTTATCAAGGCTCCTAAATCACACAAGCAATTGCTGAAGGATAGCATTCCAAGAGAGCATGAGATAGTAAAGGTATCGGGGTTAGCTAACTTTTTGGGTGCTTCTTTCCGTAGGATAATTGCACTAATCTTATGTGTTAGTATCACTTCTCCTTCAATCTCCTTGGCACTCTTCTTTACCGCGTCTTTAAGGAACTTATGATATGGTGGCATAAACATAAAGGCATCAACCAATGGAATTGGAAACTCAATTTTTTTAATCTGCTTGAGGAGTTGAGTCTTGTATTTCTCAGCAATGCACTCTTTATGGCTCTTTGGGAAAGGTAGACGAGGATGAATGGGTGGGAGCGGGTTAACTCGCTGTGTTGCCTCGGTTATGGTGATGGAGAGGTTTGGAATGTTCTGTCTTCGTTCGCATGTTTTGCGAGGCAGAACATCGGGGGTTAAGGGTAACGTGAGCTGATTAATGATCTGTGTTTGAGAATCACCCCCCTTCTTCGATAATACTGTCCCCAATATTAGTAGCCTCAGTGTTGGTGCAGCTCACCTTCTGTGCCGAGTGGAATGCAAAAAAACTATTCGGGTCCTCGCTGGTTGAGAGAGGTGGACATGCGAGGCGTGATTGTAAAATCGGGGTGGGTAGCAATGTAGCATGTTTTTGTTCTATTTGTTGCAGTCGTGTATTTATGTCTCCGAGCATACCATGAAGATTAGTGTAGCGGTTGTTGATCTCAGAGAACGTCTCTGTGAGCTTGCCGGCCGCACTCTTTTGCCCTTGCAAAATCACTTGCAACATATCCAATATAGTCGGTTGTGAGACAGTTGCAGAAGGAGTTTGTTCTAGGAGACTAACCTCTTCCACTCGCATCGCTTCCTTAGTTGGTACGGGTGCTGGTTTATTACGCAGTAAACGGTCCATCTTAGCATTCATTATACGGATTTCATCTTTTCTCGGTGCGGCTGAGTCAGTACAATAGGCTCCACTGTGTGCATCACTCTCATTGTACCGTTCTTGAGCCTAAGCGAGGTTTGCAATAAGTTCCCATCCAGCAGTGATGTCCTTGTGTATAAAATTTCTGTTGCTCGCCGTGTCTTGCAGCGTCCGATACCTCGATCTGATCCCTCGGTAGAAAGTGCTGAATAGGGACTTAATTGTGTATCCATGGTGGGGACATTGGGCAACGTAATCTTTGAATCTTTCCGATGCATATGGGAAACTCTCTGAGCACTTTTGAGTGAAATAAAAGATTGCGGTGCGTAATTTTACTGTGTGGGAAGGCAAGTAAAACTTGTTCAAAAATGCCTTCTGGCACTCGGCCCAAGACATGATGTGACCGGGAGATAGATGTTTCTCCTAATTTTGTGCTTTCTCTGCGAGTGAAAACGGAAATAGTCGCAATTTGAGTGCATCATTACTCAATCCGTCTATTTGGGTGGTGTTGCACTACCTTTCAAACTCAACAAGGTGCTCAAGGGGGTCCTCGCATTGAAGTTCATGAAACTTGACTCGTTGGACCATAGCAATGAGGCTTCCCTTGATCTCAAAGGTCTGGTTCAGCATAAGGTGTGGAGTGATTCCGTACCGCGGATAGGATGTCTTTGGTTCATCCGTTGCTCCTATCATCCATGGTTATATCTCGTCAAGAGCATCGGAGTTGTCCTGATCAGTGTACTCGTCTGCTAATGAGGTGTCCATATTGAGGACAGGGAACAAGGAGTACGAAGTTCCTTGAACTCGGGTTCTGGCAACGAGTGCAGATGCGGAGTTTGGGTTGTTTTTGGTGCCCTCATGTCTGGTTATCGAGGAGTACATGCGAGGCCTGCAAGGACAGAAACAACAACTTGTCAATAGGATTGGAGCTTGGTTCTTGTAGATCCAAGCTAAGTGAAACACAGACAAGTTATAATAGTAATGACACTAAATCTGATCCTAAGACTAGCAAACTATAAATTGGAACAAGCAAAACTGATTTGGCAATGGCTCCAATTTGATAAAAGGGTTTTTGAGTCCTAAGATCAAATCATTGAGTATAGGATAAGTGAATGGGATTTGTCGAACCAATACTCAGAAGTTTCTTGTAAACAATCTATCTACAACTAGGCCTTAGTTCAAGCAACCTATCAATCTATCACAAAGATGGGCCATAATATCAAATGAGCTAGCAATCTAGACAATAGGACAAAATAGACTAAAAGACAAAATAAAAATAGAATCTAAGAATTCAAAACAGAGAAATGCATCAAAAACAGAGTATAACAATTGCAATAAATGGAAATAAGGTTAAAAGCATAGATCTAAAGGATAGGGAGGGTTTGATCGGTGGTAAACTCACTGATCCGACCTCGCCGAGCTATGTTGAGCGATCCCTAGACCAGGATGAGAGTACATCAGCCCGTTCTCACGGCGAAGATCCCTAACCAAGTCGGTTGATCCTTTACGGCACTAGCCACGATCATACCGAATCAGAAGCTTAAAGTTCAGCCCAACACATCTAATAGCCGATCCACATACTATATCTCTCCTCGGTGGATCAAACCATCACCCACATGGCACTTGGTCTCCGATTCCTTTGGCGCTAGCCTTAGGTCACAGCCCAAATCATATCTCTTTTGATCAGGGAGAGATCAGCATTAAGCCTAGCCATGTGAGAAGAGATCGGAGTTAGATCATTTTCGCACAGCGAGTGAATTGGTGGGTTCACCTCCGATCTCTCTATCCTCGAGATTCACAAGGATCTACTCGCATCTCATGGGTTGAGAGTGGAGGATCAAGGGAGATCTAACTTGCTTAAACGTGAAGAACATAAAAATAAAGAGCAGAAAGTAAAGATGAAGGTCAAACTTAATTCATTCCATTAAAAGCATAAAACTACCTTCAACAAGCATAAATGAAAGCAACAACAAAACAGAGAGAGTTTTTCAGCTAAACATCAGATAAAAAATGACAAGAGAGTGATTAGAGGATATTTATAGGGTCATTTGCGTAACCTTAATGGTCAAACCGACCTAAGTCGGTCAACCATTAATCTTGTCCTCGGAGTCCTTGTGCGAGCTTGGGCACCGAGGAGTAGTTCTTGTCTTAGCCCTCGGGGTTTGAGACTGAGTGGATGGTCTGAGTGTGATAGATTGATATTCCCTCGCGGTAGATAGGTCGAGGCTGGTGACTGATGCATCTTTTCCTGAGCGTTCTGAGTGGTCCTCGCCTTGCGATCCACGAGGTAGCAATCCAAGTTTGCACAACCTTTTCCTCCTAGCAGCTGATCCAATTGTCCTTAGCTCCATTTTTAGCTCATTTTTGCTCTTTTTCCTAGATAAAACTCCAAACTCCAAATGCAAATGCAAAAAGTGCAAAACTAACCTAAATGAACCTAAGTAATCGGAAAATCTAGCTAAACGGATGCAAAACTACCTAAAACAAGACTCTAAAACCATCAAAAATCACACATATCACATACCATTCTTCCTCCTTTGCAATTATCAACCTCGAAATGCCAACACAAGTCTTTCATTACCCATTCTCCATAAACAACAGGTATATGCACCATTTTCCTACAAAACATTACATATACAGCATTAGAATCATATAATTAGCTACAAGTATTGTTAAAAATAACTAAATTTCCAATTCTAAAAACTTATCACGAAGGAGACTTCAAATTAAGTCTTCTATAAAACATTAGAGACATCAAAAGAAGTCTACAAGCATAAAAGAAGACTACCACGGAAGTCTCCGAAGGTCATTTTTGCATTAGACTAAATGTTGACTTTTATTTAGGAGACGTGCATAGAAGTCTCCCATTTAGGAGGTTAGATTGCAACTCCCGAGGATAATAAATTTTACGAGGAGACTACCAGAGAAGTCTTCTCTGTTTTTTTAAACTTGGAAGTCTCTATTTAATTCCGTAGACTTCACGTGAAGTCTCCTGAACATAAAGGTGATTACTTTTGTAATTGACTAAGTTTGACTTTTAATGGAGAAACTGAAGGAGACTTCTGTGAAATTCTATAAAATTTTATTAATTTTTGATATATTTTTTAGCATCATATATGGGACCCACTACCGTTTTGAAACCGGAAACTTCATTTGGAGTCTTCTGAGTTCTAGAAGACTTCACCTGAAGTCTCCGGTTTCAAATTGATTTCCCAGAGTTTTTGGTCAAAAAACTCTAATGTTAGTCAACTACAAAAATAATCCGTCTAAAAAAGGAGACTTCCATGGAGGTCTCCTAATTTTTATGGAGACTTTTCTGGACGTCTACTCGAAAGTCAATGTTTCAGTCAATTGCAAAACTAACCCAAAATTCATTAGACTTCACATGAAGTATCCGTCATTTTTTTTCCTCAAACAAGAATGCAAAGACTTCATGTGAAGTATCCTTTCAAAACCCAGAAATTAGTCAAATGCAAAACTAATCTCTGTGTTGACTTGAATACTTCACATGGAGTCTCCTCTCTGCAAATTTGGAGTTTTGCAAGGAAATAACTAAATATGAGTTTGTGACTATACATACCTTATTTAAACGCCCAAATAGTTGAGACCCAAAACCGTAAGCAATAAGAATTTTCAAATGGGAAAATGATAATTAGAGAGTTTTTTGGGTAGAAATGAAGACAAAATGTGAGATAATGTAGGTAATTGTTGGAAAGAAGGCTTATTATTTCGAAAATAAAGAGTTATAGTAGCATTGCGAGCTTGGATTTGGTTGGTAATGGTGGTTGGTGGAATTGAAGAAGAATGTCATTTTCGTAAATATTGAAGGTTTTTTAGATATTTTAGTCATTTTGCTTTTTGATGAAAATTAAAAAAAATTATAAAACTAATGGCATTTTCGAAATTGTAAGAAGAAAAATGATTAATTTTTAAAGGGTTTAGAAGAGAGAAAATAATAGGTTATTTTACCCATTAACTTTATAAAGTAAATTATAGATGCTACCTCATTAATTAATTTATGACACATTGATTTTATAAACTTTTATTTAATATTAATCTCTATAATAATCTATCAAATAAGAACCATATGCAAACTATATAAGTTATTTTGTAAATCTGTACGTAATACAATTTCTAAGAGTTTTTATGAAGATTCAAGCCAATATCGAAAATTTTGAAAGAATAAAAATTTAGATGTCATAAATATAAATAATTACTTTATATTTAGCCTTGTTCTTTAAACTACAAACTGATATCATCGCTCATTCTGTTATAGGACTTTCGAAGAATTTAATTTTTGTAGACACTTCGCCAACTAAATAGCTTCCCACATTTTATAATGAGAATTATCTAAGTTAACAAAAAAAATATAAATAGTTACATTTTAATGAAGCTCATCAAAGATAAATATTAATCCTTTCGCTAGGCTAAAGTTCTCTAAGCCTATAAGATTTCACAATAGGGAAAGGCTACATGTTTTCTTCCATTACGAAGGAATCACTAACTTCTGCTTAAACTGCCAAAAGTTGACCCATGATACGAGTATGTGCTCATATGTTCTCTCCCCAACTGATTATTTACTTGATGAAGAAGGTATAGAAGAGCATAGAGACTCCTCATCAGCGGTTCTCTCACAAATGGATTGTCAACAATACGAAGCTACCATCACCACGCCAACACCTCCGGGTTTTAACTCAAGGGTCAATACACAACCTACAGCTCGAACTATGGATAACTTCCCGGCTCTTTGGGAAACAATAAGAGACATACGGCTTAATAACGAAGATTTCACACGTTTTACTGCGGGAATGGAGCTCGACTTGGCAACAACCTCGGATCAAGATGAAGTCGCCTTCCTGATCAACAGAGAAACAAAAAGAAGAAGGTATCCAGATACGGAGGATGAACCACGGGCAAAGACACCACGGTCTTTCTAAGGAAGCAACTCAACTCCAGCCACCTACTACATAAGATTTCGTTTTTCAACTCTTAAGATTAGCATGAAGTATTTTGATATATGTTTAGGTCTACTTTTGGTTATCTACTTGCATCTAAGGATTGTTGTTCATGAACTTTTGTTTGTTTTAAAACCATAAGGTGAGTCCTTTGGTTTAATCACCAACGAATGTTCTATATTCGTTAGATCTTTTATCTTAATGAAAGTTATATTTCTGTTAAAAAAAAATGAAGCTCATCTTGTAACCAACAGAGTCCTTTGACTCCTTTCTATTAAAAAACATACGTTGCTGAAAATAAAATAAAATGAAAAGCTATATTCCTCAAGACTCATTTTTCATCTTTTAGACTGTGTAGTGTAGCGTAAATATGTAATGCAGCTTTGAGGTCAAGTCCTAGTAGCCTCTAGTAGACTTAGTGAGAAAGACTTAATCATGATGAGTTCCGTAACGGCATTGGACCTCTTCTCCTTCTATAAACCTCTCCAATGCATCATGAGGAAGACCAATCAACTCCATTGTCTTTTCCCACACTCTTTTCGCTGTTTCTACATTTTGAGCTTCTTCTGATGGCTTTGTGTGCTTGCAATCTTGAGATATAAATGTAAAACTGGCCTCACCGTTGCTTTTTAACTTTTCAAAATGCTCTTGAATCTGTGGATCTGTCGCTGAGAACAATGAGCTTCTACAACCTTCTTGTGACGAAAAGATGAAATAAGGCATGGCTGAGTAAATATCTTGAATTAATTTCGGAAGATCTCTAGTCTGCACAGTTACACAACATCATGTCTCAATTAGAATATATATATATATATATATATATATGTGGTACTATAATTAGAAAGATATGACTGATAAGACGAACAACCAATTTAGGTTTTAATTTTTACTTACAATGTTTGTTTGAACAACACCTGGACATAAACAGAGGACGATAATGCCAGTTTCCAATGGTAGTTTTTTGGATAGAATATTGTTAAACATAACCTGAACGATGAAAAGAACAAGAAAAATGTACTAACTTTTAGATTATTAAACAGCTACAAATTAATAATACATTATTTTCTTATATCTATAATTAATTATGTTTACCTGAGCAAGTTTGCTGCTCGAATATCCTATCAAGCTTGAAAATTTTCGTTTACCAGAAACAATATTCATATCATTAGGATCGACAAAACCAACATGATGCATCTACAAAATGATCAAAAACTCAGACAAACCAATGAATCATTTTAAAAATGATTCGATCATAAACGTATGTATACATATACGATACTTACAACAGAATTTACATTGACGATTCGACTTCTGGAAGCTCGGATAAATGAAGGCAAAAGAAGTAGTGAAAGAAGAGATGGAGCTAAATGGTTTACTTGCAAGTGATGCTCATATCCATCCTTTGAGAATCTTTGTGCTCCTGTTAAAATAACCAAACAAATCAAGCCAACCAAGTTTTCTTTCCTTTGTTAAGAAGTCCTGATGTTAAGAACATAGTATGAATTTTGAACTGTATACTTTAAATGCAAATGATATTTCAAATAATAAATTGTCTAAAATAAGCTTCGGAGTACTAAATAATCAATTTAAAATGTCTAACTACAAATGAAAATTATCTAAGAAACATATGAATTATATCCATAGTCAAAGCATTATTATTCGTGTATTTAAAAATATAGCTTGATTTATTTGTATAAATGAATACAAATATAGAATTGATGAATTAATTATGCAAAAAGCTTGACTTTGACTTTGGGACCTCATCAAGAGCAAAAGAATAATTAAGCGTAACTTATAAAAAGGTTAAGAAATGTAAAAGAAATGAAAACAAACCTGCCATAGCAAACACGCCTGCATTGTTTATCAGAACATGTAATGGAACCGACCGTGCGTTCCACGCTTTGCTAAATTTGACTACGGAATCTAAAGACAGAAGATCAAGTTCCATCGCCTTTTAAGACCAAAAAAAAATAAAATACATATAGTATCATTGTTAACAATTCAGATGTAATGAAATATATCTTATAATTAACAATTCAGATGTAATGAAATATATCTTATAATTAACTGTCCCTGATCCAATTTATTACAGAGGGATCAACCATATAAACCAAAAAAATAAGACAAAAATAAAGTAGAGGTGGATCATTCGTAGTTTTTACACATTTTTTCGACAATTAGATCGACAAAAGTCTCATCTATAGTCAATTTCTCAAATCCCTATACCTTTAACAATATCACGTAAAGCAAACACAACTCTCTAAAATCAAACTCAGACAGGCAGAATAACACTCAACCACTTGACATATTTCATTAACAAAAATGTGGATCTTAATTACGAAATAAAATCATCTTAATTCTACTTTAATTTATGTAATGTAATAATTACTCCAAACTACACTTGCTAAATACAATTGTCGTACTATATATATCTTCACATGATCCAATCCATAGCTAATTCTCAAAAACCTAAACCCTTAACAATATCTTATGACACAAACTCAACTCTCTAGAATCAAACTCGAATGGGAAAGCACACTCAACCACCAAAGACATCTTACTTTTCATGCTATATTCCGTTTTTTTTTGGAAAAAGAAGTTAGATATTTTAATAAATCCGTAAAAACAAACTGAAAATTAATTCTTGATATCATGTTTTATCTAATAATCTTTAAAAGGTTACTCACAAGTTTGATTCTAGGGAGTTGGAGTACGGATTACTCTATATTTGAGAATGGGAAAGAGTATTTGTCTAAAACCATAATGAATTGAATTGAAAATAAAAGCTTCAATAGATTTTGAAATGAAAACGGCTATGATCATATATGTACGGTAAAGCTGAAATTGATATGAATCAAAGTTTTACCTGAATATATTGTTTTTGTATAAGTTTTACCTGAATATTAAGTGGAAGCGTCTGGGCACAAGCAGAGCACTTGGTCTGCCATTGTTGAATAAGCTCATGAGCTGCTTTAATGTTCCTGACAGCCATAACTACATGAGCACCAGCCTCTGCAAGCTGCCTGCATTTTATATAAGATTCATCACTTAATTTACACAAAATCTAAACTCAAAAACAACATAAGAAGCTAAAGAAAAGTTTTTGATTTGGGGACCTAGCGGTCTCGGAGCCAATGCCACTAGTGGAGCCAGTGACAATGCAGGTTAAGTGGTTTAAAGGAGGAAGAGGTAATGGATTGTGTAAGTGAGAAGCCATTATTCTCTGCAGAAAGATCTCTTGCAATACATTAATCCATCCTCTAATCCACTCTATCCACCTTAAACCACTCTTTTTATTTGTCTTTTTCAACCACATATCTTCATTGTTCATCATCTTCTTCTTTTTACTCGTCTTCAGATTTAACACACAAGGATTATACATTATATATATATATATATATTGATTATTGCGATCAACCGTAAGAACATGGGAAGCATTTTGATTAGTTAAAGCCTGCAACTGTGATAACCTCGTGCTTGGTGGTATAACTACTTAGTCCCTGTCGTTACCATAATAATTTAACTGGCCGTTACTTAATTCCTTGCGTAATCTTCAATATTACTACATAATTTGTCTCATGCACGAGAACCCGCCTTTATCGTAATATATGTATTATGTTTCCTTGACGTAAGAGTCTAGAAGTCTCACACACCATTGATCAAGTTCCATGGCCCTCAGTAAAACTTGTATGTTCACATCTTCATCTTATATTTTCGTGAGACAACGTATTTTATCCAGGCATAAAATAGGAGAAAAAGAAAAAAGAAAGAACCAAATGTACTATAACATCGATACAAATAATTTTTTGGACAATCAAAAGTATGGAAGAAGACGTTTAACTAAGAACAATCAAACCCTCTTCTTGTAATCAACAAAGAGTCTTTCAAAAAAAAAAACTACATTGCTGAAAAACAGCTATCTTCCCTAAGACTCAATTTTTCATCTTTTAGACTGTAGTTTAGTGTAGACAAAAAAAAAAAAAAAAAACTGTAGTTTAGTGTAATGCAGCTTTGTGGTCAGGTTCTAGAAGTTTCTAACAAGTACAAAATGGAAAAAAGAAGAGAGAGGTTTTAAAACTAATAACCTGTAGTAGACTTAGTGAGAAAGACTTATTCTTGATGAGACCCGTAACGGCATCGGACCTCTTCTCCTTCTATAAGCCTTTCCAATGCATCAAGAGGAAGACCGATCAACTCCATCGTCTTTTCCCACACTATCTTCGCTGTTTCTATATTTTGAGCTTCTTCTGATGGCTTTGTGTGCTTGCAATCTTGAGATATGAATGTACAACTGGCCTCACCGTTGGTTTTCAACTTTTCAAAATGCTCTTGAATCTGTGCGTCTGTCGCTGAGAAAAGTGAGCTTCTACAACCTTCTTGAGGCGAAAATATGAAATAAGGTATTAACGCGTATTGAACTTGAACATGTTTCGGCAGATCTCTCGCCTGCATAAGTGGAAGTCGCTATAGTTTAGTATGATATAAGTTCGACAGAACGAGCAATGGAGTGAGACTTAAGTTAATACTCACAACATTTGTCAGGACAATCCCCGGGGATAAACAAACAACGATAATTCGACTTTCTAGAGGCAGCCTTTTCATAAGAACATTGCTAAACATAACCTGATCAGATAAAAGAGTATCCATTAGCTTCTGAGATCAAGAACGAAACAAAAAAGTACCTATTAATGTTTAATGTAAGTTTTCACCTGTGCAAGCTTGCTGCCCGAATATCCAACGAGGCTTGTATACTTTCGTCTACCAGAATCAACATTCATGTCATCTGGGTCAACAAAACCTACATAGTGCATCTAACAGAAAAGTAAAGCCAACAAACAATGATCATGAGTGAGATCGGAATAAACTCAGAAGATAAATATAACTTTGTTGTTGATATTCGAATTCAATAGAAAAGCAGAGACGCAGCAGAATTTCACAGAGAAAAGCATTGAAGTAACCCTGTATATATGCTGTTAATTGGCTTGTTTAGGTTCTTTATTCCAATTTTAAATTCATTACAAAACTAGATGAAAAGATGCAGTAGGCAGTTTCAGTGATGGTGATACTTACAACAGAGTTCACATTAATGATCCGGCTTGGGGAGCCTCGGGTAAGCGAGGGTAGAAGGAGTAGTGAAAGCAGGGCTGGAGCTAAATGGTTCACTTGCAAGTGATGCTCATATCCATCTTTTGAGAACTTCTGGTCCTCTGCACAAAATCAAAGTTGGAAGCAACTTAGTTGGGTTTTCCTAACATGTGATACAGAAAACTAGCAGTCTGAAGCTCTTGTATTAGAAAACAAACACTTGAGAGACCTAAAAATGAGCATAAACAAGGAAAACACCGTGAAGAATTACTAAGTATAGATGCAAATATCGCCATTTGGGTCCATCAGCTTTTATGAATGATGCAAAAGTATGGCTTTGAGAACTAGATACTATAACACTAGATTTGCAGAACATTAGACTCGCCAGTAAAGGGGAAAAGCTCAGAGTTTGACAGCTTAAATGCAATAAAACCAACCTCCCATGGAAAATATGCCGGCATTATTAATCAAAACATGCAAAGGGGATAATCGTGCGTTCCACAGATTGCTAAATTTGACGACAGAATCCAGAGAGAGAAGATCAAGTTCCATGGCCTTCAGTAAAGAGAAACAGAGTATATCTCATCATCAGAGATTAGGATATTAAGAAGGTTGTGAATTACACATTAATCTAGTCCAAGCAAACACATGCTAATTGCTAAATGAAGATGTGATAATTATAAGTGATGGTCAGAAGATTTTACCTCGAGATTAAGGGGAAGGCCTTTACCAGACCAATCGTCCTGCCATTGTTGAATCAACTCATGAGCTACTTTTGTATTCCTCACCGCCATAACAACATGGGCACCAGCTTCTGCAAGCTGCCTTCAAATTCACACAAACAACGAGTCAAAATTTGCACAAATAAGCAAAAACAGCTTCTCTTGTTCCGAAAGAGAAAACGAACCTAGCGGTTTCGCGGCCAATGCCACTGGTGGAGCCAGTGACAATGCAGGTGAGATGATTGAGAGGAGGAAGAGGAAGTGGATTTTGCAAATGAGAAGCCATGAATCTCTGGAAGAGAAACTCGTGAAAGATGCAAATCCATCCTCTGATCCACTCGATCCACCCCAAACCTTCTTTCTTCTTCTTCAACGACGCCGTTTCACTGCTCATCCTCCTCCTTCCTCAGATGATTTTGATGAGAGAGATCTGTGGCGACGAAGCTGCAAGAGAAGTCAAGAAAACAGTATCTGCGTGACATATGGTTTTTAAATAACTAAAGATTTGATTACTAATTAATCCCACGCCGGTCGAACTTGCTCAAACCACTAATATATAAATGTAAATGTAAATAATAATTGTTTACATAATTCTGTACCTAAATAGAGAAATTTTAGTAAATAACATAAAACTGTATACTAATTAGTCTTAAAGACTACCATCCTAGTCTCTCCCTCATAAAATCAAGACTATTATGTCTCAACTCACTCATCTATCCGAAAAAGGTTATTTTCTCTCTGGTTTTCTTCTCTGATGCTATCCTTCTCTTCTATTCTTTTATTTCTTCCCAATTAAATCTCCAGAAACTACAATGACTTCATCTATTCTAGTTTCTCCTGAGACGATGATGGTGTTGAAAGATATCGATCATGGTCACTTTCCCAAAGGATTCATCGCTCGACGAATTCAGCTCTTTGGATTCTTACTATGTTTTATTTTAACAAAATATTAGAGCTCTATCCATTGCATGCAGTCGAATCTCTTGTTCCCTTATTATCACGCCTTCCATGGCCGTAATTTCTCTCTATCTCGCTATCTATTTTCATTTAAATCAAACGGGTTTTGATAAAATTTCGATCTTTAATTAAAACCATATAAATTTTTTATCTTTGATTTATGAAAATTTTGGTAAATAGAATTACTTTAAGAGGTTACATGGAGGATCTGTAGCATTAATTGCAGAGAGAGAGTATCAATGGCTTGTGCTAAAATCGTTGTGTCTGAAGAAAAACTGATGTTTCTAAGTGAACTAAGTATGTCTTCTCTCTCTGCTGCTAAGCCACATAATATTCTCTAGTCTTTGTTTTAGACATTTCAAATTGATTATTAGAATCTTCAACTGGATTGTTTGAGGCTTTTGCAGAGTGAATTGATTGTGAAAAGATCAGTGGTGAAAACTGGGAGAAATCTGATAATGGTGACTGTTGAATTACACCTCAGCACAATACTCATTTGAATTCTTCAGCTTCATGGAAGCATATTCAGACATTTTACTTCCATCAAGATCACAAGTATGCTTTCATGAAAAAGGAAACTTTCATGAGTGTTTCTTATATGTCATCATAAGATAGATGAATGAGTAAACAACATAATAAGGAAAATTTGAAAAGCTTTTACATTGGATGCAATATAGACAACCTTACCCACTAAGTTCTTAGACGAGATTAACTCAAATGATATTTGTGCAATAACATGTGTCACATAGGTACTTGTATCAAATAATGTTTGTACAATCAAAGCCTGTGAGAAAGAACTGGAACCATGTTCTCTCCTTTCAACTATTTTGTCTCATACTTTGATTTTACACACAAAACTATTGAGGCTGTTTGGCTTTTGATTTATTGTCTGTTAACACTTTTAATATTTGCTAGCATTTTAATGTCTGTTAACACTTTTACTCCCTCCGTTTCAAAATAAATGTCATTTTAGGATTGTTTTTTCGTTTCAAAATAAGTGTCGTTTTAGATTTACGATGTAACTTTTAGCATTAATTATCTAATTTAACTTTATTATTATCCAATAAGAAAAAAAGAATATCAAAAGTCAACTAGTCTTCAGGGGTATAATAGAATTTTAATACGTTTTCTTAATTTGTGTGCAAAATACTAGGATAACACTTGTTTTGAAACAGAGGGAATAATATATGTAGATTTCTATTTTTTTAATGTTTGTTAACACTTTTAATGTTTGTTAACACTTTTAATGTCTGCTAACACTTTTAATATTTGCTAACACTTTTAATATATATTAACATTTTTAATGTTTGTTAACATTTTTAATGTCTGTTGAGTCTATAATGTGTGTTAGTATTGTTTTTTCATTTAACTATTATTAAATCTGATAATGAAAGCTAGTTTTAACGTTCAACTAAAGGTAATATACATATTATAGTTTTTAAAGTATTTCTTTATCCGGTAGAAATACTTAACTGATAACTATTACTTTATTTTCTAATCATCGAATTATCAGTTAACTTATTTATTAACTACTTATTGAAGCTCCAAGTTAGTTCAATCATTATTTGAGTTTCTCATGCGGAGATTAGAGTGCCACAAGATCACTGAATCTAAATTGTTATTTGTGTTAAAATTGTTTATCATATAACTATTTACTATATCTGACAAGAAAAACTGGTATTAACACTCAACAAAAAGTATTTTATGTATTACTATTGTTAACATTTAACTACTTTATTATCCGGTAAAAATATATAACCGATAACTACTATTTTTCCCGATAATTATCTAGTGTTTTGTAGTTCATATATGGTCATGCTATCCACCATAATTTAGGTTACTTAATTAATTTTCTAAAAGATGTTACTTACTAAGTTTACCCAATAAAATAAGGGCTTATTTGTGTCTATTGGAGAAAATAATTAGGAATATAACAGTACTAAAACCTAATGTATAACTATTTCATGAAAAATATAGCAAAATAAACTTTAAATAAATAAAAAGAGTATAACATATGTTATAGAATTTCTATATGTTACACTATTCATCATACTATAGATAAATGAGGACAAGGAAGAGAAAAAAATATATGAAAAGTTTGATTTATGATTTAGAGTTTATGTTTTAAAGTTTAAGGTTAAACATTGAATAAAATAAAACATGTTTCATATAAATTGGAAACTTTCAAATTTCAATATATAATATATTTATCTCGTAATAACCAATCATACAATTTACTTATGGAATTTTTATTGCAAAGCTCTAACTGCGTTATTTTTGGAAGTTAAACATTGTCAAATAATTGAAAAATTGATGATTCTAGGGACAGAATCACTTTGTTACCTAATAATTTGTTCATCAAAAATTCATTGTTATTATCAATCAAAGATGCAGTGTCTATAGTGATTTTATCAAAACAGTGGCGTTTTCTCTTAAGGATAGTGCCTAAACTCGAGTTCAAAGATACTAGTGGTGATGAAAGTCGAAACAAGTAGAAGTTTCTTGACAAGTTCTTAGAACTTCACAAGGTTCCTGTGTTTGAATATTTATGTATTCATCTCGGTCAAATATATGAGATATATGTCAGATAGTTGGTTTAAAATTCAGTTGATCGATTTGTGTGCAAGATATAGTAGGAGCTCCTCTACATCACATAGGCTTCGAGCTATCCTAACAACTTTTACACATGCAAAACTCTTGTGGAATTTGTCTATTTCGAACAAAATTTGAACGGGAAAGAGAAAATGTCGATAATAGGTTCAAAAATATCTTTAATTCTTATTGGACATTATTTATGTCCAAAAAATCAAAATATATTGGTCTAAATTTATGACTATGCTTCAACTATTTAAGTTGCGGCATTATCTAAAACTTCAACAGCTTGTATATGAATCTAGATTATTAGGGATATATACTTTTTTATGGATAAACATATACTATTATTTTCGGCAAAAGTTGAGATGCAATTACCATTACAAATCCAACCATGTAATTTTTGTTATATTAAAGATTGGTGATTTTATTTTATTATTTGTTGCCAAAAATCAAAACAATGTTAAGAAATATACCATTGGAATCCACGAAGATGAAGGATTTGAGTTAAGGAATCCAGCTTCGTAGATGTTCTGATGCAAGACCATTTTTTTTTTTTTTGAGTTTTTCTTAAATGATTTAATGCAGTAGTAAGTCATTGGATGCTATAAAAGATTTCTAATTATTTGATCCTTCCTAGAATTTCCAGTATTTTTCAACAAATTTCGAAGTTATGTTCTTTTTAAAACAAAATTTAGTTTTTAGAATACTTTAAAAGTTTTGAATAATAATGATATAAAATAGTATGAGAACCAAAACTTATATTTACTTTTGACTATTTCTTATTATATTTCTATTAATAACATGTATCCTGTTAATGACTATTTCTTATTATATTTCTATCACATCATATGTATTATAAAATTTAGAGAACGAATCTCCAAATCAAAAGAAAATTTGAAATATTCCTTGCTTAAAAACACAAATTCAACCAGAGATTTAGTCAAGTTAGTGGCTATATCAACAAAAATAAATAAAGAAAAAGGTCTAGTTGCTATCAACAACGCCGATGCTTCAACTTGTATGGTGTTAAATAAATAAGGCCTCTAAATTGGCCTACAAATGTAACCAATTTGAAGAAATATAAAAAAATTTCACTGGATGCATGAATTCCATTAACGTAGTAGTAAAGTACTTGTGCGTGTTACTTTTGGATTTCACACGTGCTGTTTATTTATATATTGTGTATGATTATTTTGACGGTTGACTTTTTTTAGATATTGCCCGCCAATGACATTTAGCCGTCCAAACCTACGTGGCAGTCCCAACCTCCACCCAAAACACCGAACCAAAAACACAATCCATCACCTTTACAATATCTGTCTCTCTTCTCTTCCTGTTTTTTGGGTCGTCAATTGAAAGAAAAGTCCTTTTTGCTTCTCTCTTTTTTTTCTCCTCCACTTCTTCTTATTCCTCTTAGTTGAATTCCGATTCCACCACCCAGATTTCAGATTTTTGAGAAATAAAAGTAAAACACGATGCCGTATTGCGAGGTCGTGACGGAAAACGTCGGCCCAGAGACGACGCTTAGCAATGCCAGCGTTAAGATCTTCTACACAACATACGGTCATGGTCCTACCAAAGCTCTTTTCATCATAGGTCTTTCTCTCTCTCTCTCTCTCTCTCTCCATATCATTTCTTCATTCCGAGCTTGATTTTGATCGAATTCTCCTTTGTTTCTCAATTGTTTATGTCGGTTCTATCTCTTTTTGTTGATTTATTCAGGTTTAGCCGGAACCCATGAATCCTGGGGTCCTCAAATCAAAGGATTGACGGGGACAGATAAACCCAACGACGAAGAACAAGCCGACGGAATATTTTCTGATGATTCAGGAATCGAGGTCTGTGCTTTCGATAATCGTGGTATGGGTCGAAGCTCTGTACCTACCCACAAATCTGAGTACACGTGAGTCTCTCTCTATTTCTCTATTATCCCCAATTTCAATACTTGAACTTGATTCTGCGAAACTGGTTTAGATAGCTTCACTCATATCTGGGGTTTGCTTTGGCGCAGAACGACGATTATGGCAAAGGATTCAATTAATTTGTTGGATCATTTGGGTTGGAAGAGAGCTCACATTATTGGGCATTCTATGGGTAATTTGTTCGAAATTTTGAATTGTTTTCTAGCCAAACTATTCAACTACAATGGCTTTGTATTATAGATAAACACTTAAGAAGTCTTGTTTCTTGTTCTTTCTGTTTAACAGGAGCAATGATAGCTTGCAAGTTAGCTGCAATGGTCCCCGAACGGGTTCTTTCTCTGGCGTTGCTTAATGTTACTGGTGGAGGTTTCCAATGTTTCCCCAAGGTACTTGAATGAAATACGTGTCACTATTCTTGAACCTTCTTATTGATAGCAATGAC
Organism: Lepidium aucheri; assembly: GCA_900406435.1. Taxonomy (NCBI): domain Eukaryota; kingdom Viridiplantae; phylum Streptophyta; class Magnoliopsida; order Brassicales; family Brassicaceae; genus Lepidium; species Lepidium aucheri. The sequence continues at coordinate 10,234 of OVBA01003322.1, read as the reverse complement.
TTTTCTGTTGCTTTCTAATATGAAGACAAAATATTGTTTTATCATGTCGTGGTTTGCCAAAAGATGAAGTTTCACTCGGATACAAAAGATTCTGAACATGGCCTTTTGTTTTCATGTGCCTCAGTTGGACCGACTTACGCTTTCCATTGCAGTAAGGTTTCTGAAGGCAAAGACCCCTGAACAAAGGGCAGCAGTTGATTTGGACACACATTATTCAAAGGTGGGGACTTTCAGTGTGTTCTTAGATGTGCTGAAATACTAAGAACAACATTAGGCATAGAACAACTGTTTATAGAGGATGATCGGAGTTTTCAAAATCAGGCATGCATTTGTTTAGAGGGTGGTAATTTGTAACTTTTGTTCGATATTGCAAAGTGTCCTGCTGTTTTTCTATGTGCTTGGAAACAGCGATCTGATGATTGAGTTGGGTTAAAAGATGGGTCATTGGTCTTGAAGAATATGTTATTAATAGTTGTTTGAGAGATCAAATAGTTGGTCTTGAAGAATTTATTTTAATAGAGTAATTTGGTAGCATTTACTACTGATCGTATACTGTCCAGATGAAATCCGCCAGTGGCTATGTTCTCATGCTGTTCATATATGCAGGATTACCTAGAAGAGACCATAGGAACTAACACAAGACGGGCAATTTTATATAAGGTGGGTTTAATGTTTTTTCTCCATGAGAAAAAATGACATATAATCGCGTCAGAGTTATGAACAATTTAAGGAAACTAATTTTAAAGAAATGTAATGCAGCAATATGTTAAAGGAATATCAGATACTGGAATGCAGTCTAAGCATGGGTTTGATGGCCAGCTTAATGCTTGTTGGTCACATAAAATCACAAAAACAGAGATCGAATTAATCCGCTCGGGTGGATTTCTTGTTTCAGTCATTCATGGAAGGTATGCCACACCAACACATTTAGAATCAAAGTCACCTCGTCCACTCAGTTTCGCGATCTAGTAAAAATCTTTACGTTTACCCAATAGTTAATTTGAGTATGTGGTGAGTTATCTGCAGACATGACGTGATTGCTCAGATATGTCACGCAAGAAGCCTGGCACAGAGGCTATATCCTGTTGCTAGAATGGTGGATCTTCATGGTGGTCATCTTGTAAGCCACGAGAGGACCGAAGAGGTACTTCCGTCTTTTTTAGTCATCTCTAAATTTCTGTCTTTTATGCGTCTGATGTTTGTAAGACTAAGGGCGAAACAGAATCAGACTATTCTGAAGATACGAGTAAGCTAGACAAGGAATATGATAAATTGATACTGTTACTTAAGACTTTCGTTGTTAGTTATGATAGCAAAATGTAGGTTACTTACAGGCTCTGACGTTTTTTAGGAATGGCATTGCTACAATCGGGAACAGATATCTCTTGCTCTTGTCACCTGGTAAAAAGGATTGACATACCTTTTGGTTAATTTCAGGTTAATAAATCACTTTTCGAGTTAATAAATGCGTCAGCAATGACGAAAAAACCAACTGATTGGACTAACCTCACCATGGAAAGCTCAGGTATAGAAAAACGCAATTTCTATAGTTTTAGACAATTCGTGTTCTTTGAAGGTTGTTCTGAGACGTTATACACTTGCTCTGTTCCATCTTCTCAGGTTATCTCAAGAGGAGAATGATACTGATCAGAAGCTCATTAGAAGGCAAGAGTGCCATATCTCCTGCATATTTCATAGCAGAAAAGTTCCATCGCTGTCTACTTTTCCTCTTCGGGCTTCTGGTTTTGGCATTTGAGTATGTAAGAAGAGCTTTCAGGGTGGTAAAACCGGTCAAAGTTGGACCTTATCTCACATAACAAAAACCCTTCACATTTCAAATATATGGACAAAGTAAGCTCCTTGCTGCTCAATTATATCAAAGATAAAACTTTGGCGTCAGATTTTCACCATAACATACGAGCTTAAAGATAAGTTTTGCTGCAAACAGAAGCTAAGAGAAGGAGACACTGCGTGTTCTAGATAAATACAAACTGTTACATGTGTAGAGGATCGTTACAACGTCGCTCCATGACAGAACATTTGTCTATTACCTTGAGAGAAACCTTAAACCTAATTTACAAATGTAATATGTAAAATCCAAGACATCAAAATCTCAATTGGGAATTGCGATGTTTCTTTGTGCAAGGAGAACATAATTGTTTCGTAAATTTCTGCTTAATATCAAGAATCACAAGTACCAAACAAACTTCCGCTAAATCACCAAGCTATGGCTATATCTATCTATAAAGAAAATCAGATATAATACTTTATAAAACTGTTCAGTGCAATAGAAACCTGGGATTCTGATGTAAACATCCCAAGCTTCAGAAAAGTTTCAAGATGGTTTTTTGAGATATCAAAGACATATGAAGGTTAACTTGTAGTGACGAGACATACTTTGTTATAACATCATGAAAAAAACTAGCTAATTGTGAAACAAACACAAAGATAAAAAGAAGAGATGAGAAGAGGACATGCCTGATACTGCGTAGACAGAAGCATGATTCTGTCTGTAACCAAGGCTTGATTCCAACATGTTTTGGAGAGTGATTAAGATTATATAATCTGCAGAAACAGAGAAGAGGTTTGAGAGAGAGAGAAAGAGAACGAAGAGATAGCAAATTGAATAGCCGAGATTCTTCTTTGCTTGTTTGAGGTGAAAGTAATATTCGTTCATGCAAGATATACTCTTCGAATATACCCTTTACATGCGTCATCCACGGCAAAAGGGCAATTTCGTCAATCTCTACAGATAGTCCGTGATGGGCTTGGCTGGGCCAGATTAAGTTTGTGGCCCAGTCAAAACCCTCCTCCCTTCTGTGCCTGCCGGAAAAAAAAGGTTTTTCGATTTGTTTTGCCCAAAATCTCCATTGACGAAGCAGCAGAAATGGCTGCGAATGTTCCGGCAGTTGCTCGTTCTGACCAAACCTGGGATTTCAGTTGGTATGTTTTGTATAAATTCTCTTACTTAAGCTTCTCAACTATCTTTCCCTGATTAGGGGTTTTTTCAATTCGTCTCTCTACTGATTTTTTGTATGTATCTGAAAATATAACATATGGATTCGATTGTACAAATCTTGGGCCTAAAGTCTGACACATTTGAATGTTGATCTCACTACGCTCCAAATTTTTGATCTTTACCCACAAAAACAATCATGTTGAATCGAACTTCTTCACTTGCTTATTAGGGCTTGGCTTAGGAATGCACAATGATAATGAGTGTTCCATTGTCTTTTATAGACTCGAAATAATTTTGATGGAATGATGTACAAAACTTATGGATTGATGTAACAAGAGCATTTGCTAATGTGCAGTAATTTGGATGTGAATTTCGAATCAGAAGAACATGCTTTGATTGTTTACACATCATTGGCAGTTGATAAAGAGGTTTGAAGTTTTTTTCAATTTCACTTCCAGTTTATGAGTAAAATCTGATTTCCAACACAATTGTATGCTTTTTCTTATCTTTTCAATTTCTCGTCTGTTATATATCTTTTGTTATTGATTATTAATGCAGTTGCAGCCTGAGAAGGTGAAAAGAGTTATGTCGGTATCAAACAACAAGCTTTCTGTGTGAGTTTATTTAACTCTCTCCTCCATTGCCTTCATTCATCTTTAAATTAGCTTCTTCAAGCTTTCTTTGACTTCTCCTCACCGGAAAATTTTACAGACACTTTGAAGCAATAGAGGCAAGGCTTCTTCGTGCTTCCTTCTCTGCGTTTCTAGACGTTCTTACACTGGCCACAAAAACAATTCAAGAATTTGGACAAAGCTAAATCGCTAATTCAGTGTTTCTTTGGCCACAGATCTTAATATTTTCATTGATTTATCCAATCATACAATGTATCATTATGGTCTGACTGTATTTTAAATGTGATTTAATTACTTTAGCCGCAAAATATATACCACAAAATTACCAAACGGGTCGATTTTGCCAATAAAACCAAACCATGATCATAAAGTGTTAAACATATTTGCTTTGACCAAGTGAATGATGCTAATTAGCAGTCTCTCATTAACTCAATAGTATCTGTTAATCCTCGCATCAAATGTATCCTCATATCATGTAACACATGCATCAAGTATTACGAAAACGCACAAAAACTATATTCATTTAATATCCATTATGAATTTTCAGCAACTTTAATCTAATCAACTTTCATGCATTGACTTTGACTAGATGAAGAAAAAAAAAGGAATAAAATGAATATTCGTCAAAATTATAAGAGCTTTCATTAAAGAAGCAAGTAATCCACAATTCAGCCCCCATGATCATATAATTAATAATGATCACACGGTAATTCTTTTCAAGTAATCAAGATTAACATTTAATAATTACACCCTTTGGGACTCGTAACTCCCATTACATTGCACACAATTCCCAATTAACATTATTCTTTTTCGGATCTACAAAGATTATATATTCCTCTCTTTTTAATCTCTTTCTCTACATATAAATTATATAATCCTCTGTTCTTTTTACTATTTCTATCTTCCACTTACTCGACAACAAATGGATCCTAACTCTGTTCATCAACTTATATCTCCAAAACTCGAAAACGAGTGTGATCCAGAATCGTTGTACGATATGCTTGAAAAGTGAGTTAGAAAAAAAAAACCTATTATCATTTCTTGCTATACAAGTCAGTCTCTCGTTTCTGTATTTATTTATTTTGAATCTTCATTCAATTTACAGGTTACCTCCGTTAGAGTCTCTTCTAGATACGCAAGATCTGAAACCATATGAAGGATTTCAGCTTCAGTTCCAGTTCAATGACTTTGACGATTTCTTTGAGAATATGGAAGTGAATAACACAATTCCTTGTGATATTCCCATGTTGACACAAGAGCCCTACTTCTCCAGTGGCCATTCTTCACCATTGGCTATCGAAAACGATTGCCTCAGTTCCAACGAGAATTGTGAAAAGAGAACAGTGAAGAAGAGAAAAACAAAGAAAAAGAGACAGGACAGGTTGGAGTTGTCTGAGATCAGACAGTTCTTCGATAGACCAATCATGAAAGCAGCAAAAGAACTAAATGTTGGACTTACGGTGTTGAAGAAACGATGCAGAGAACTTGGAATTTACCGGTGGCCTCATCGGAAGCTCAAGAGTCTTAACTCTCTCATTAGGAATCTCAAGGTGCAACTTCATTTATTACTACCGTTTGCTTATGATTCAATAACATTATTTTTAGGGTTTACTGCGTTTTTGTTTTGTTTTTGAAGGTTAATAATCGAATCACAATTCATGTTTCTTTTTTGGTGACAGAGTGTTGGAATGGAGGAGGAAGTGAAGAATTTGGAAGAACATAGGGTTCTTATAGAGCAAGAACCTGATGCTGAACTCAGTGATGGAACTAAGAAACTAAGGCAAGCTTGTTTCAAAGCCAATTACAAGAAAAGAAAATCACTTGCTGATGATTACTATTGAACTTTAGACTGATGTCTTTTTGACCCAATTGGTCAAAATCTATAATTCATAGGGAATGATTCTTAAGCTATCTACATGCATTTATTGATATAACTAAAATTTAGACTTTTATCAGTTATCTTGATGAATGAAATTAGGTTGGTGAGTTGATTGAATTATATATTTTGCACACGGTAGAAATTGATAAAATGCTTGACTACAATGATTGTGTGGAAGTTTGTGCTCTATAATTGAACAACCATTCTTTAACAACTTTGACAAAATTTACATGAACTAGCGAAGTCAATTATAGACAAAGATATACTATTATAAGAACTCTTCATTTTTGAGTCAAATGCTGCTCTTTACACATGAGCAAAACGTACTCACTTTCTTAAAAAATATATAAAAAGACGAATTGATCTCATCTTCAAATTATCTCTACAATTCTTTTTTTCTTACAATCCGTGTATTCAACAACAATATTATCTTATAAGAACGGAATCCCTAATTAGCGTTGTCACTTGTAATGTAAGTTGTTTTCTTGACAAATTGTATAAAATAAAATATACATATAAGACAAGACCGATTACTAATTAGCAGTATATAAAATATATAAAATAAAAAGAGATTGGATTTAAATAGTGGAAGAATTCGTTCTTTTCAAATTCTCCTGCTTACGCTTCCATGGAATCACTTGCTTAAACCCTTCGTAAACCCTTGCCTGCATTTTTAAATATCGAATAATTGGGTTACATTTTACTTCATTAACAAACCCAATAAAACGTATTTATACACACACATTTTTAGTTACTTTTAAATTATTTGACAATTTTTTTTTTTCAAATTATTTATATTCCAATGGGAAGTTTATCTTTGTAACCCGAAAATTCCACAAAGTTTGAGAATTTGGTTAAAACTGAGTATGAGTAATTACTGAATATAGCTTAAAAATAAAGAATTTTTATAAAGGTATTGAATTTTTGGGGAAAAAAGTAAGGAACTTTTGATAAAACTAACCCAGAATTCAGACTTTGTTGCATGAGAGAGATTAAAAAGGTTAACTTTTCTTTTAAACCTAAAAAGTTTCACTTTTGTGTCGCTTTCTCCGGTGAAGTAACCACCACCTCCTCCGGGCCAATCTCTCCGGTAATCACAACCGTCGTCTCTAAAACGTGAAAAGTCAAATATACCCTCAGACACCTCTTTACATTTCCCAAAACTTCCCCATCTACTTGACCCAAACAATCTCCTTTCTTCCTCCGGCGCCGGCGCCGGAACTCCTCTCAACTTCCTAATTACAGCAGCCGATCTCGGAAGCGACAGTGAACGACGACGTAAATCGTAAGGACCATCGAGAACAGTGGTCGGAGAAGGTTCATTCACCACCGTAGTCGATTTATAAGACTCACCGGGTAAGAGTAGCCTCGGAGGAAGCTCAAGAGATCTCACGACACCTTTCTTGTGATTCGATCTGGTTGGTTTTTTAAGAGAAGAACGACGAGGCTTTCCCGGAGCTTCTTCCCATTGAAAAGGAATAGATCCGGCGATATTAACCGGAGGTGTGGCTAATCCCGGAGTTTCATATGCTATGTTATTCATTGGATATGAAAACAAAGGAAGTTTGGGTGTTGAATAGAAGCGATCTTGATCATTAGAATATCCCATTTTTTAGTTTTGGAGACGAATTAATGTTTTTTGACGTTATATGAAATGGGTTGGGATTAAATAGAAGAAAAAGAAAACCTTTTATGGAATTGGATTCATTTGAACAAGAAAAAGGAAAAGTTAAGGAGGATGAATAATGGAAGAGGTTAGAGAAGACATGTAGGAGAAGAAAACATAATAAATAAATTAAATGAACTTAAAATAAATAAATAAATAAATGAAACGCTCCTCTTTTCTGCTTCTTCTTCACGAGAAATAGCCTTTTATTTGGTTATTTATTACTGAAAACGACTTGTAAGTTATTACTTTCACTATCAAAAAATTCGGAAATCATATGATAAATTAGCTATGCCAACTCTATTAAATTTTGTACGTAAATTATACTTTGAAGCTAATCGTTAGGTTTAAAAAGGTTACACGTGAGGGAATTTCATTATAATCACTCAAAAAGACACATGCTTTGTGTATAGGCAGTGTAATACTTTGGATAATATAATTATTAATTATTAGTGTTCCGATTGGCAAGAGAAAAAAGAGGTAAAGACGATTGGACGTTGAGGAGGACGTGTTAATGGACAAACGGTCAAAATGGGTTAGGGTTTGAAAAAGTCAAAGGGCAGTTCATTGTGTTGTCTTTGTGCGTCGATGCATCAGTTATGTTGCAGCGACTTTCGTGTAGAAACAAGTAAGAATATTAGGAGAAACATGAGAGTCTCCTGCCTCTTCGCTTTTTCATCTCTCATGCATTATTTCCATTTATTCTTGTAAATATTATGATCCTTTGTATCATATGAAATTATGAATGCATGTTTAATTGTTAAACTCCATGTGTCGGTTGGAATCTATCTACAATATCACTTCTATACTAATTAATGATGATTCATTAGAATATTTTAGTTAGTTAATTAGCAAAAATATTTAAGTACATACATGGAATACATACTAGTGATCCTCCTAAACTAAGCTTGATAAATCATAATGTAAATGATTGTTATTTTTTGTATTTCTAACATATGCTTTAAGCTAGTGACATGTGGTAAGTCCACTAAATGCAGACACACTTATATATTTCGGGATCAAGTTCTGTCGTCTACATTATGTAGAAACTTGGCTAATGAATCACTCCTAATGTTAACAAAAAAATATAATACATATGCTTTATTTATTGATAAGTTAATTAATTAATTTGCTTGATTGATTATAATAGACATATCACATATGTGTAAATTAATTTGGATTTTGCAATGCAATTAAACTGAAAACTATTATTTACACTTTGTTTATCTGAGCAAAAAATAGAAGCGTTACAAATTAACTATAATACATCATTCTTCCTTATCGTATAAAAGAATTTCACATGTTTTACAATGTCCGGTCTTCTGTTTATTTCTATCTAAATGTCCTGTGTTTTTTTCTTTCTATAACGAATTGGTCTTTGCTTCTTAACCAAGAGAGAGTAAAAAACATAAAACCATTAGAGGTCATTGTTGTTGTTTATGTTGAAATTAAGGTCAAAACTTGCTTTTGTTTATCACGGTCTTATAAAAACCCACGTTCATTAAAAGGGAATTTACGATGGTTACACATTACAATTCTTACTACAAGTAGTCTATTTTTTAATAACATTGAAATCCAAATACGTTATACATACATTTATATGTGAGATATTTAAAAGGTGAAAATGATACGAGTTTTTTTTTCTTTGGCATATCAGGTTTTATTTAAACAGGGATTATTTATTTAGGATTTGGTCTACGTCAGAATTTCGAAGAAAAACTAAAAAGAAGAGTGTTATATTATATACATCATAGACAAAACATAATTGTAATCAATTAATTAGTGAAGATGAGGTTTGAGTGACTACTTTGTGATTTTAACATGTTAGGTTATGAAGAATTGAGAGGCCACTGATATTAGTCAAATGTTACTTTCTTCTCTCAAGTTTCATATATAAGACAATACATTTATAATAAACTATGAAAATTCTACGCACTTAAAGGTGCAATGATCTTAAATAAAGATAACCACATAACCAAAGCCTTTTATTCGGGCACTTGTCTACTTTTTTATTTTATCATAAAGCAATTCGATTGCGTTTACGAAACGTGAAGTGTTCGAATGTAATTTTGGTAGTATGGAGGAAATTTTTCTTAGTATCCCAACCACAACTCACATTTTCTTAAAATTCATTTTAATTTTCTGATAAATTAAAGCACTAAATTAAGGTCCTAATCCTAGCTATGATCTTTAATTTGGAGATACCACATCTAATAGGTGCGTCGATGGTGTGGTATGAGATATGAATCTACGGAATCAACTTGGCAAGTTCGAATAGATGGAGACTAGGTGCAATAGAAATTGGGCGAATGAGAATCATAAAGGAAAGTAATGATTCCTTAAATAATCTTGTTCGTTCAAGCATGGAATCCTCACAAGATTGAGCTCATCTCCTGTCTTGAATCCTCAATGAAGAATGGCGGCTGGGTTTTTTTCAAAGAAAAGATCGTTCTTTATTGATATCAAACAATGAATGACAAAGCGCCGTCTAAAAACCTTATATAATGGTTCAATCAGTTAGGGGTCCCTGATGACAATATTACTGAACCCTTTTTATTGGATGATCATAATACTTCTAGAAAAGAAAATGAGTGACGCAACACTCTACAAAACAGAGATGTTTTGAAAAACAATTAAAAACACTCAGACCGGATCGGATAAAGCAAGTAAGTTGGTCATATGGTTTGGTGACTAAACTTGTCATTCGGACCAACGAACCTAGACGTAAATACTTAGACAACGGCAGAGTGGTGATGAGTGTACATGCAAAGACGGAAATAGTAAAACACAAACAAATTATTTTCCGTGATATGGTCTGTGGACTAGGCAGAGTTTCCAGTGGTACAGTCCGTAGTCAAGACAAAGTTTTTTGTGGTACAATTCGTGGTCAAGGCAGTGTTTCCCATGATACATCCTGCGGTTGATGACAGTTTGCCTGTGATACGTCCGATGTGAATCTTTTTGATCTTTTTGAGGATTGAATTGCGACAGGTCCATTTCTCGGTTAGAGGTTCGATTGTTGGATATGTTTAACAAATTGAACAAAGCAGAGCTAACCATATATATATATATGTAGTTACATATACACGTGGGTTTTC
>OVBA01003321.1:0-28619 GCA_900406435.1 Lepidium aucheri | reverse complement strand
ACACATCGGTTCCCTTTGAGAAGTTTCATCATTATCAACCTTAGAGAAGTACCTTGAGGCGTGTATCACAATACCAAACGTTTGAAACAAAAGGAAAAACTGAAACAAGAAATAAAGTCTAAAACATAAATAAAAAAAGGGGGTAAATTAATCCTCTAAAGATTCTTGAGCAGTGTCAAGACAAGTAGAAGGATTTTTCACGAATGTTAGTATCAGCATCGTAATCAGTGAGGAAATGAAGACTACCTGAACTCAGATCAGAAATGTCGTCAGCATTATCCTTACAATCCTCTAATGCAACTAAATCCTTCTCAGCAGAAATATTAAGTCATCAAGAGAGTGAACCCTTGACCTCATCTCATTCACAAGCTGGAGCCTTATATCTGCTCGGGATTGCATCACACAAAAATCAGAATGCCTTCTCAGATATTTGAACTTATCGCAAACATCAACGAGATGGTTCTTGTACCGCTTCTTTAGCTCGAGGGATTTCTTATGTGTGGCTTGAGCAGCAGCTCTCTCTCGTGAGATCTTCAACTCTTGTCGCTCGAGGCGAAGATTTTTCACCATAAGGTCGGATTTGCGATGAGTTGAGGCAAGTTTTCTCTTAAGCTCGTCCATTTCAGCCTGAAGATTATTGATCTCAGCATCATGAGCAATTACTGCGTCATTCAAGATCTTGATTGAATCAGCCAAACCTCCAAAAACCATGCTACTCAGATCAGGAGTTAAACCAGCCTGAGAACCAGACTCGAGATTTTTGATGCCTTTATTCATCGAAGCCATAAACTGACAAAAAAAGAATAGGAAACCTGAAGATTCATCTAACTAGACTAAAGAAAATAAGTGAAAAGATGGGAGAGAGTAGATTACCACTCTGAGAGCCCCATTAAGCTTGATGTAAGCGTCCTTCGAAACCATATCATCAATACGAGGAAGGAGACATCCCCGAGAAGTAAGATGATGAAGAAGTACGGTCATCATTTGAGGATACTCTACAACCCAGTGATCCCGAGTGTGCACGAAATTCTAGTTGAAACACAGAATACCAGATGACGAACGGATCATCATGGGCTTGTTTGCCAAATTGACCTTTTTTAGTGTGCGAAGATCTGGGACGAGCAATGTGACCCTGAGAAGAATCGTGTTCCCTTCTTTTAGCAGGGGACTCAGCAATTGGAGATGAGGGGACGGTGTTAAAAGGAACTTCCATTTCATGACCAAAGGAACTTAAGGGTCTACCATCTCGGCGATGAGTTAGAGTATCAGCGCGGCCAGATGTACCAGATTGATGAAACGACCCTGAAATTAAACAAAAAAAAGGTATATTCAAAGAGAACCATGAACGTGGTAAGAAAGGAATAAGGTATAACAAAAATACAAAATGGAGGAAAGACAAACCGGCGCGAGCAGGTGAACACACGCAACCTGAGCGAAGAGACAAACCGGCACGAGCAGGTGAACAAACGCAACTTGAGTGAAGAGATGAAGGAGACCCAGCCATGGAATAAATAAGCAAAGGAGCAGAAGGAAAGAATGTACGACAAATTATTTCCACGGTAAATAAAAGTCTAGTGATTATCAGCACAATGAAGTTTACGCACTAAAGCTGAAAACCTCTTAGCTTCGAGAGTGGGTTCATGAAAAGCTGCAAACAAAATATGGCAACGTCAGAAGAAGAAAGTTCGAAAATAAAGGAGAACATCAAAGCTAAAAAGCCAAACCACAAGCGAGGTTGCTAGAACTCAACACCCCCTCTGGAGGGAAATCTCCAATCGACGCAGGATACAGATTAAAACAAAAGGATTTACGAATGGGAAATGTTCCAACCATCTTGACGAACTGGAAGACCCTCAAGAACCTTAGCATCGAGACACTCAGATTCATAGAAAACTGGATGACTCCCAAATCTACGAATGGAAAAGAGTTACAGAAAAGTTCCAACGGAAAAGACTTCACCAAGCTCATAAGTCAAAACTAAAGTAGCAATCATCGAGCACATAAAGTTCAGAACAACTTGTTTAGACAAGAGACCTAACAATTCAAGCAAAGAAAGAAGAGGAGACGGAATCGAGAATGAAAGGTGACAATCATCAAAAAGAAAGAAAAAACTGATGCGTAGTCAGGAGGAGCGTCGAGAGGAAGATGAAGATTGACTTCACCAGAAACATGATGGACCAACCTAAACAGCTTAATATCTTCTTCAGTTAAAGAGGGTGTCTAGGAAGATTACAATTAGAGGGGCAAGGTGCAGAATGAATCTAGGAAGAAGAAGGATTCTCGAAAGAAATACGTGGAGCCATGAAAACGAAGAAGAACAAACGGCGAGAGAAAAAACAAAGCAGAGGAGGAAGATAAAGAAAAAGAGAGAATTAGAAACAAAAGACAAAAGAAGTAATAATGAAATAGGAAGGCAAAGAGTTTACCTTGGGAACTGGCGAGAGACAGTTAGTTCGAAACAAGTAAAAGTTGTAAGTTTATAGAGTATGGGTATATAAGAAGACATCATCTATGTGAACAAATGTATGAACTTGAATAAAATATATTCAAAAAATACTACAATACTTAACCATTACAAATGAAATATTTGACTCGCTAGAAACGTTTATCTTCACTGATGTTCGTGTATATATTAAGATACTCTGCGTCACTATATTCATAATAGTCTACATAGTTTATATTTGCAAATAGTCTGTATAGCAATTCTGTAACAAATTGATAGAAAATTTTAATTTTAATGTATTTGTATAAGAGAATCTATAAGAGGTAGGTTTTCATATTATATTTTCTATTCATGATATTAATTTTAATAGCATATGTCACTCAATATAGCAATTCTATAACAAATTGATAAGAAAATTCAATTTTAATGTATTTGTATAAGAGAAATTATGAGAGGTAGGTTTTCATATTATTATTTTTTATTTGTAATATTAATTTTAATTTTTATGTAATAAATTTATCATTTTCTTAAAATTATACATTAAAATTATAATTTATTTTTAATTATGGTTTAAAATTATGAGGTTTATTTAATAGTGGATGATGGGGTGGCACTCTAAAAAGAAAATAACATTTAATTATATATATTATTCCATGTTCTAAAATGCGGCCACCTAGTCCGATTAACTGGAGAAAAATCATTCGGCGGTGGATGAGCGTTGCAATTTTGTCAAAATCGGCCAATTACTCGGTGGTTTTTAAAAACTTACATATTTTGTTATTTTCAAACTAAAACTCAAAAGAATTTTGTTAGATCTATATTTCTAATTACAAAATAATGAAAACTTACATACAGCTCTAACCACTCACAAGTCTAATCTTCGATTGCAATCATATATCGCCACAATCCGAGAATGGGCTCGTCAATTTTCGACAACCCAATTTAACAATATTCCTAGATCGAAGAATACCTGCGTTGACCTACTTGCTAAGACTATAGTGTCTTCTTCTTTATCGTGGTGTATATATATGATGCATGTCCAACATTTCTATACTCTGTTGTATCATACAATAAAATTTACTCCAAGTTGAATAAAAGTTATTTGACGGAAAAAAAAAAAGAAGTAGCCGCCGCATGGATCTGCATCTTTTACAGATTGTTTTGTGAAGAAGAGTAAAATGACATTTTTACCCGTAAAATGAGCAAAATTAATCTAAAAGTGCATGAGAAGGATTCGAACTATGTATGTCTAAGTGGATAACATACTACGGAAAACCATTATACCAATTAAGACGTTCAATTATATTATACAATATAAAATTTGATAAATGTCCTTAAACTAGTTAACTACGCGTTAGACATTACTTTACCGCCCGACTAACACCTAGCAAGTTCTAAAACATGGATTATACTATATATATATATATATATATAACTTATGGCATATAGCTTAGAAACATAGTAAAAAGATGAAGGTGTTACTATATTTTCTCTTATAAAATTTCTTTCAACGCCAAGTTCTTATCCGTGTGGTGGTTAGGATGATCCAGCTAATAACTCAAGATTAAGGGTTAGTTAGTTTTTTTCTATAGAGTATTGTGAACATCGTCTTCAGACCATCGAACTAAATCTTACGAGTTCATAGACAGTAATCCGAAGCACCATGAAATTGAATTACCAGCAGTGTTTCATCTCAAGAGTATCAACTAAGAGGGATTAGTGCATACTAGAGCCGTTCTAAGGTCTCTCTGGTGCATCTAATTTGCAGGAAACACTTTAGCTGAGGTGACTTGGACCATTGACTGAGATATCTTCAAGCTGCCTTTCTGTAGATGACCGAGCCTTGGCGTCCTTTTCTTTCTTTCTCATAAAGGATATAAAGGAGTGAATAAATGTGGATGGTAAGCTTCTTTTCCTGGTCGACCCCTCCGCTTCTCCAGGATATTGTCGTCCGAACTGACGTATCAACAATATTGTATACACTAAAAGAGCAAGAACCCATGCACCTCCACACACCATGAACAATCCCCAAAACCTATAAAGCTCCAGTCTGTCGTCTTCTATCTCTGCACCTTGCAGAGAGCATGCTTTCCTCAGCAACCATTTGTCCCGAATTCTCTGTATTTCTCCATTTTCTGATAGCTGCAAAATTGCTAAGGAGACGTCCACTGCCAAAGGCGAGTTACGCGGAAATGCCTGAAAAGTGGGAGACATATAAATATGTATCATAATCACTACACGTTAAGATATTTTTGTTATTATTAGGCACATTAATGTTTGTCGTTCAACTAGTTGGGAGATGTTTAGTATCAGCAACAACAACATACTCAGAACGATACTCACAAATCCCCATCCATTTTTTGTGAACTCTTGACCAACTATACCGAACTCACATCTGTTTGAGAGGAACAGTTCTATGTAAGCACGTTCATCAACAACAGCAGCAACACCACCTTTTCCTGGACCATCTCTCAAAGCCTTATCATATTCTTCTTGAGACCGAAGAGGGACTAGTCTTGACTCATGGATATTAAGTTCTTGAACCAGATAGTCTCTGACAAAGGAACCTTGTGAATACCCAATAGAATCATTGTTTGTTTGCAAAGTTTCTATGCCTTTAACTCGAGAAGACAGTTGATGAACTGTGAGGATTGACGTGAGGCTCGCAGTATAACTTGAGTTCATTATGAAAACTACAAATAACCATATTATCAGCACTATTTTTCCAAGGTTACCGGTGATAGTCTCTCCTGTAAAAATTCAGTAGACAACATTGGAAATCTTCTTGTCCGTTTTTAAAATGGAAAGAAGCTAAGAATGAATAGATAATGTGAAGGATTACACTTACTTTGCGAAAAGAAAATAGTTGAAAAGCTGAACCTGCAAAAGAATGAAATATTTCAGAAAAATGACCATAAAATGTAGTGTCGGCAACTGAGTCCATTCTGTTGAAGCTTATTTTGAATTCACCAGAATGTAGTGGTGACTTGTCTACGGGGGGAGCCTCGAAACTCATCATTGTGTTTGTGCTCTAGGCACCAAATGACAGCACCGACTATGACACAAGAGGCAGCTGCGAGAAGCCACATCTTGGGAGTGAAGGGCCTTAGGAACGCGAAAGCACTGGAACCCTGCTTCCGAACAGGAGCCACCACCACTAGCCCTGACTCCACATATGGCTGAGTAAAATCTGCCATTTTTGTTCTCTCTGTTATAATGGTGATATCACCAACAGCAGCATCGTATACCTGTGTAAAAGATGTTTGAGACCAATAAATTGCAAGTTAAACACTCAACAAACTAAAGGAAAATTGACAAGAAAAAAAAAACACTCAACAAACTAAAAAAACGTCATCAAATCAGGTTCCAAACTAGTAGCTTATATACTCACTCCAGCCGTTATCAACCGTACTAGCTCAGAGTTACTTGGATTGTCATAACCATTCCCAAAAGCTACAAGCTCAAAGGGAACTGCGTAAGGTAATAAGTTGAGAGCGGCAGTGAAGACATCAACACAGAAACCAGTGATCATCCCGTTTCTTTTCACTGAGACAACCTCTTCGGATCTGTAACGATTTGGAACTCCAATCCGCAAATGCCTTCCATTGTTTGAGAACACCCATCCACGAGGAACTTTGGTTGTTTGTCCTGGCCAGACAACACTATGAAGCTTCTTCTGTCCTGAAAAAGATGTATTATGTAACTCATCATCCGGTATCACAGACAAGCCTCGATGATTATACCAGTAACCAATGGTCCGGTAACCAGTGCCAATGACATTAAGCACATCAAATGCTGGATTTACAAGGTTCCTGTCTTTAGTAAACTTCATTCTACCAGTTAAGCCGATTCTATCAACCTTTAAGATGCTCTCAAGAAACATATTTCCTCCATCAAATACTTTCAGAGCATCAAGGTGCAAATCTCCACCCCCAAGCTCAGATATAATCGGATTCTTCGAAAAGGAAACATTTCCACCTTTGCGGAAGAAATCATCAATGGCGTGAGCAAGCAGCCAAACAGTGTCATAAGCATACAGTCCGTAAGTGCTAAGTCCAACATGCGTTAAGTTATGCCACCTTTCAGCAAAGTTCTTCTTCATAATAGAGTTGGGAGTGTGTAGGCGCAGTGCAATGACCCCTTGAATGTTATTTATGGTTTCCAATGGCAGAGGAGAGTCTGTGTCTATGATTGTAGAAAGCCAGTTGGTAGCGATCCACACATAACCAGAGCTCAACATACCAAGAGTCTTAGCCACACGGAATACCTCTAGGCCCCAGAGGAAAGAAGCGTGAATGACAATGATCCTTGACTCACCCAAAGCTACCTTAATCAGCAAGTCAGTGATGTTCTCTCTGGTAGGTTTTTCGGGAGTCAACGGTGCTTTGTATGAGATTCTACAGCGCTTCTCCGTCAACTTCTCTCCCAAAGCAGCTACTCCATTTCGGCCATAATCATCATCCCCGTATATTGCTACAACCTCTCTCCAACCGTAAAAGTGAACAATGTCAGCGATGGCGGCCATCTGGAAGAGATCATTTTGTGAGGCTCTGATGAAGAAAGGGAATTGCAGCGGAGACATAGTAGGGTCTGTGGCAGTGAAAGAAAGTATAGGAATTTTTAGTTCAGTTGCAACATGAGATATCGCACGGGCAGTTGTTGATCTTTGAGGGCCAATTATGGCCACTGTCTCAGACTCCATGAACCGTAGAGCTTTGAAAGTGAAACGAAACCAATCAGTCAGTATACTGAACACCAGAGTATGGACGTGAGGACACATACATGTTGAAAATTAAATACTAAAACAGAATAGAAAAATGATCCAAAACAGAAAAATGAATCAGCTAGAAGAAAATAGATGAATCAAAGGTAAAGAAGAACAGAGGAGAAGACAGTTTTAATTATCCATGAGCAAAATATGCAAGGAAAATAATTGAACTTTGACAGACAAACGCATACTAATCATTTAACAATCAAAGAGCAGTCTCACTTACGTTCCATGATGCTCATGAATCCATTGAATTTTGTGTCATGCATGATGATCCTGAGTCGAGTGGTGTTAAGAACGCTAGGGCTAGCATTTACGTCTTCAACAGCAGCAGCCATAGCTACTTTGACAACTCTACCGATGTGAGAACTGTATGTAAAAACCGAGCCTATGTTGACAACTTGGCGTCTCATAGATACATTTGTGGTGAGTCCTTGTGAGGCAAATGCATGGCAGATGACGAGCATAAGCAGAAGCCTCTTCATCTTCTCAACTTCAACAGCTTCCTGTTTCACAAAGTAAAAAGACATGAAGGTTACTTAAATGACTACCATTACAAAGCAAAACATATTCGGAACTCAAAGCAGTGGGGAATGTTAAGGGAAGAGATATGCTTGACCTTTCACTTTTCTATTAAGCGTGAGGGATGGTAAAAGTAGTAATTAAGTGTCCATTAATAATGTGCGAGATCCTCTATATGTTATGGTGCTCACAGATTCGTACTCACTCACTTATATCCTTTTGTCTCCGTGGAACCTTCACTTCATCTTTCACAGCATCAAAGGTTTACTATCCTCTGTTAATAAAGGAAAATAAAAAGTGGAGAAGCAAATGGAAAGAGAGACAAAGATGAAAGTGTACCGAATAATGGGTTTGCGTAGGAGTAAAACCCAGACACAACCTTCATTCTTCACTCAAGTTTCTGTGTACATTAGTCTGTATTAAGAGAAGGAGACGGATAGTATGGGAAACGAATAAAAAAATAATTTTAATATTTTATTAAAAAAAGTTAAAAAAGGAAGACATTTGGCAGCCAAAACGCTACATTGGTGAGTAAAATAAGGAGGAAGATGGAAGAAAGGTATGGGATCCCGAAAGGTTTGTTATGTTAATAGAGATTAGTCAGTAAACAGAATATCAGAATATGGACATGAGAATACTTGCATGTCGTAGTATTATTGAGCATAAAAGGAGGAATCAAAGGCAAAGAAGACTAGGAGAGAAGAGGCTGTATTAATTATCCATGAGCACAACATAAACCCGAAATGATATAACTGCCATCGACAAACACATAACAATCATCGATCAACCACAGAGCAGCGTCATGTACGTTCCATGATGGTCATGAATCCTTTGAAGCTCATGTCATGCATGAATAAGCAAGACAACTCTACTGATGAGAGAACCAAATGTGAAAACCGAGCCATTGCATAGACATTTGTAGTGACTCCTTGTAAAGGAACTGCATTGCATATGATAATAAAAGCAGAAACCACTTCGACTTCTGAATTGCAGCATCTTCATGTTTCAGAAAGTAAAAAAAGAGAGGAAGGTCAAAGTTGTGGAGTCGATGAAATGACCTGTACAAAGCTAGTCAGAACTGAAGAAAGAATTGCAATGTTAAGGGAAGAGATATTTCTTTGACCTTTAGGCTTCTCATTAAGGGAAAGGGAACGGTGAAGCAAGTGATTGAGTGCCTATTCATAATGTGCAAAGTGGAGATCGGTGATCACAGATTAAAGTGTCATCACTCAAATCCTTCTCCTTCAGTGGAACCATCACTTGATCTTTCTACAACCCACTCTTTATCTCACATGATTACATCCAAATCAAAGCCAAAAGCTCCTTCAAATGCCAAAAAGACCACTAAGATTTCAGATAGCAAGCAAAAAAACTTTTCAAGTCCTTTTGTATTGTAACCCTAAAAACGCGAGCTTTTGCAAAATTTTAATGGCTAATTGAAGTAGGATAGAGACCCAGATTCACAAAAACTAACCATCCTCTGTTCATTAGAAAGAAACAAAACAAATCGGAGAAGCAATGTAGAGAGAGATGGAGATGAAAGTGTACAGTTAGGGTTACTGATCGAAACTCCACCGTGTTCCGATTTCAACAACGCCGACCTTCATGTTAAAATCTAGAGTACAAACCTTCATCTTTTGCGTAAGCATCTCTTTGCGAGAAGAGAAAGAAGAGACAAATAAAAGATTTAATTTTAATAATCTAAATTAGAATGGGGACACGTGGAGGCCAAAGAGCTAAATGGTGAGTAAAATAAGGAGAGGAAGAAAAAAGAATGCTATATTTAAAGAAATGATTTTGAGAGAAAGAAAGCTTTTGATCGGAATCTGGAAAAATGGCACCGGTGACGGAAGTTTCTCCGATGATAAACTCTTTGGAATTGGTAGATGACAAGATGGCGAACCTCACCACCTCTGGCAAGCCTCCAAGGAATGTCTCTGCCATGCGCCATTGCAGTAGCACTGCTTGGTTGACCGATTCCGTTGGTTCATCTCTTCTTGCTTTTTTTTCGATTCTCTTCGCGATTGTAATTGTGCCATCACGAAGAACATGTTTCTTAGATTAGACTCGAATCTTTTTGATCGGACCAATGCGATGTCTAGTAATTTTCAGGTTTGGAAACTTACATTGTGAAATGATTCGTGTGCAGGAAGGAGACGAGAGGTTTGGTGCGAAATCTCCGGAAGGAGTACAATCTACATTTCAGCCTGTGTTCAGATCTGGAAGCTGGTCTGATAAAGGACCGAAAAGATCGATGGAAGACGAATTTATTTGCGTCGATGATCTCACAGAGCATATTGGATCATCCACTGGAGCTTTCTATGGGGTAAATAAGATCTTCAATCGTCAAAGTTCAAAATATGATCTGTTTCGAAAGAAAATGTCTCAGATGTGTTATGTTTACGAAAGGTATTTGATGGACATGGAGGTGTTGATGCTGCATCCTTTACGAAGAAGAACATTATGAAACTTATAATGGAAGACAAACACTTCCCAACCAGCACGAAGAAGGCGACAAGGAGTGCTTTCGTGAAGACGGATCATGCTTTAGCTGATGCTTCTTCTCTTGACCGATCCTCAGGCACCACTGCACTCACTGCTCTCATCTTGGACAAGACCATGCTCATTGCAAATGCTGGTGACTCCAGAGCTGTCCTTGGTAAACGTGGCAGAGCCATTGAATTATCGAAGGACCACAAACCAAACTGCACTTCCGAGCGGCTACGTATTGAGAAGCTCGGGGGTGTTATCTACGACGGCTACCTTAACGGGCAGCTTTCCGTGGCTAGAGCTTTAGGAGACTGGCACATTAAGGGAGCTAAAGATTCGCTCTGTCCACTGAGCTGCGAGCCTGAGCTTGAGGAGGTTGTGCTGACTGAGGAGGATGAGTTTCTTATAATGGGCTGTGATGGACTTTGGGACGTGATGAGTAGCCAGTGTGCAGTGACAATGGTGAGGAGGGAGCTGATGCAGCATAATGATCCTGAGAGATGCTCTCAAGCTCTGGTCAAAGAAGCCCTCCAACGCAACTCTTGTGATAATCTTACCGTAGTGGTTGTCTGTTTCTCTCAGGAACCACCTCCTCGGATTGAGATCCCTAAGTCGCATAAGAGAAGGAGTATCTCTGCTGAGGGGTTGGATCTCCTCAAAGGTGTTTTGAACGAGTTGTGAAGAAAGTGAGCAAGTTGAACAAAAAAAGGTGAGAGAGTTGATTTGTTCTTTTGTTTGTTTCCTCATTTAGACAGGAAAGTCAGAGATTACAGGCTGTGTTCTGCTTCTCAGCTTTTCCAAGTTTTGATTCCATTATTCTTTTTGTAAGGATTTTAACCCATTTTTTTTGTACTGTAGAGCTTACCGTATCTAAATGATTAATAATTTGATAAGTTATAAGATAAACAAATCCAGACTATAAATTATCCAGATATGGTTTATTGTCGTTTGTTAGTTTTGATTCTTAGATCTCCTCCCTCTAGCTTTTACCCTAGAAAACCAAAAATCAAAATTGTGCCAAGCAACAATGCAGCACCAAAACAGCTCAGGATGTGCATCTGCCACGAAATTATAGATACCGACAACGATGTCAAAGCTTGACTACAAACGAAAGACTGAGTCCTGAACAATGCATAGGTAATGAATTCTGCAATGATAACCAATCATCAAATTCAGAAGAAACAGAGGAGAATAAGCCCCCATCATGATGACATTTACAATAACGGGTCTAGCTCAATACATATTTATAGTTGGTACTAACTATTTGTGTACATATGTTTTCCCACTTCTACTGTTACTCTTGTTCGTAAAGTCCGGACTTTCGGAAATGTTTGGAGACAACAAGTAGTCCGTTATGTGCAGATTTAGAAAACTATTTACCGGGCAGGCAAAGCATGGGATGAACATGACGAAAGATTTGTAATTGTATAGTCATTGATGGCTATGGGAGTGTTAAATCACAAAGAATTCTCCACCTGAGATGATTGCCTCTGGATGGCGTCACAAGGTCCAATTTTGATTCAAAAACAAATTAAAAAATAAATAACAAAAGAAAATTAACTTTTGGCCCTAACGTGAGCTCCATGTCGTAATTAATGACCCCCACACAGAGTGGAGAAAACGGATCAGCCTCTGGGCTTGTGCAGACGAGGCCGGTTGCAGAAGATCCGTCCATTGGCCCTCACCAGTGCCCCCACGCCCACACAAATGCCAGTCCACAGCAATGAGAAGAACAAGTGCTTATGCTTATAATCACTCCCAGCTGCTCACCAGCAAATTAAAAAATATTCAGATCAAGTTTCATAAAATGTCTTAACCATTGAGTATAAAGAAAAATAAGGCTTACCTTGTTTCAGAGACGTTGTTGCAAACCAGAAACTGATCAGAACCACGAACAATGCCACTGGGAAGTTCTGAGAGACGAAATTACTTCATTATAAGACTAGAATTCTTTATGCTCTAAGAGCCTAAGACAGTGAGAGAAATTTTTTAATCTTAATTGTCGATTGCTTACCGCTACAGCCTCGAGTCCTCCCTTTTGAGGCACTGGAGCCATATCTCGGCTCACAGCAACGATATAATGCCCTTGCAAAAGATCTATCGCATCCTGTTGCACACAGCCAAAATTAACTAGAGTCCCGACACATTCCAGTTTCAGGGATAAATGATACCAAAAGTAATCCCACACAATTTTAGGAATATTTAGTGAAAATTTTAAAGTCACCGACCTGCTTAGTTCCATCAGCAAAGTTATTCAGGTAATAGCGTACAAGGGAGCTCCACCCATCTTTAAGGACACCATGAGCAGTCCGATGCCCATACCTAGAAAGTGAGCCCGTTAGAGACACATTACAAGGCCTATTGCCTTTTAGCCAGGACTTATTCAGAGCCCCGATTTAACATATAGCAAAAGTACCTGACAAAATCTCCTTTAAGTGCAGGAGTACCAGAGTATTGAATGCTGATGTCATCACCATGATTAGCCCATACTGACAAGGAAAGTACACGAGCACCAAGTTTAAGTTGGAAATTTTAAATCTAAGCACTTAAATATCAGATGTCCTACAAAAGTTAAGAAACTGACATATTTTATAACGTTCGTCAAAATTCTGATGTGAGCTTATGGTTTCTTCAGCGCCAAAAACACCTAGCCTTTTGAGTTGAAGTTCTAGCATCTTTCGACCTATCATGCTCTGCACTTGCAGTAAGTTTGCGGCATAAATGAGCAATGGCCACTGAGCTTAAAGCAACATCATCATATTACTATGACTAACCTGTGTGACATTGGTACGATCTAAGCAATCTATGCAGTTTGTTCGGACAACACCAAGCTGCTCCTTCATTTTCTCACCCTTTTCATTCAACAGAAAGTACCTGTGTAATTCAGAGAATGCATAATGACATGCCTTTTTTAAATACTTTTCATATTACAAAAGTGTCAAATCCATACCCATTTTTCTCGAGAAAACCCTCGATCTGCTCATAGAGAATTGATAGGCGCTCAAAATGAATATGCCCACAGATCTGATGGAAATCAAAGTGCAAGTACCTACAGGACAAGGCACCCCCTCTAATAAGTTGGAGACATTAATAAAAAACTGTCTAAGAATCACATTAGACAAAAAGATTAACTACCTTATATCATCCCCAATAATGTGCTGCATAACATTAGCAAACTTCTCGCTTAAGCGCCCTTCACCGCCATGCTGATTAGAGAAGAAGCAGTTAAAGAGTATAATAGTTGAAGTAGTCTATGCAATTCTCTTAAATTAAAGACCTAAAAGGAACTCACAAACATGAGGTGAACCACATCTTGAGTCCAAAACGCCACAAATACTCATGTCAATTTGCAAATATATGTACCTTATTAACAAGATCAACTGCCAAAACTGAGCCATATTTTTTCCTTAGGTCCAAAAAGTGACGCTCTGCTATCCGTGCCTGAAAGAGAAGCACCTAATGCGAGTTACTTAAAAGAGATAAGTACTAAAAAGCAAAGGGATTATTAAAAATTAGTACGCACAGCTTCCTCTGATTGGACAATCTCGAACTTAGGCTTGTATGTCAAATCTACGATTTGCTCCCACATGAAAGGCATGGATCCTCTGACCTGCAGATGTAGAAGGTAGAGTATCAGTAATAATATAATCAATGGATACTTAAGTGTAGAAAAACTGTACATGCAACAACAGAAAATTTAATTATGTAATCTATAAGAAAACCAACGATTTGCAACAACTGGAAATCCACAATATCCAAGCCTGTAAAAATCACCTGAACAAATGATGATGAATATCCATTCATTTGTAGAATTTGCTCAGTCTCCACAAAATTAGCAACGTAGCCATCAGCATCAGCTCCTCTTCGCCACATACGTGTACCTTGTAAATGATCCAAGGTAAGGGGTAAGATACAATCACAACACAATAATTAATCATCTAAATTTCCTGTAGGCAAGTTCGTAAATATTTCCCGTCTATGTAAAAGGAATAAATTCAAAAAGATGTTAACGTGCCAACCATTATGCTTTCCTATTCTAAAAACATGTCTTTCTGTCAATATCTAGAAACTTTTGCTTTAGTTGTCTAGTAGTCAAACGAATGACTGAAGTCCTAGTACCCTACTTACACATTCACGCTAAGACATAATTAGTACAATAAAACCTATTAATTAACATCGAAGTATGACAAATAAACAAAGCACACAGATGTGTACCGTTTCTTCTAGTGCATCTCCTTGCAATCAGAGTAATGTCAGCAATTTCTCTTCCAATGGCTGTTTCAAAACTATTAAAGCGTGCTTAAGGGTTAAGGAAAGATTCATTCTACAGTAAAAATGTAACAATGAAGGTAAGATACAAGAGAAGGGAGTGCAACAATTGATAGGAAAGGATATTCCCTTGTATTACTGGAAGCAAAAACTGATCAAGCTGCATATTTATAACATAAGAAAAAGATGGTAAGATAATCTGCAAGTACTAAATTAAGGGGATGTGAAAACTTTTAAAGAACCTCCGAGTATGCACTCACCTTATTATCGATTAGAACTTCCAACATATAATTGTTCCAAAGAAACCTCGGCTCAGCCTGTCAGAAAAAAAAAATACACAGCACCAGCAGATATTATAATCAATTTTACCACGGACATGCAACTAGGAAAGACTAATTAATGCTTCCAAAGAAATTTGATGGCTTTCACAAAAGTAGTTGCTGATGGTCACCTGTCTCCACAGAGGAAGTGACTTAGATTCGTCACCCAAATCATGCAAGCGTTGTGAGCTGCAATCACAAAAAAAAAAGATCAAACTAAAAGAAAATTGAACTACTAAATTTTTTAGAGTAACAAGTCAGGTAATGTAGATTAAACTGTTTTGTGCATGTCTTACAACAGTACTAGAACATAATTAACAAAAACAATGTGTAAACAGAATGCATCACAAGGAAGGAGGAAAACCGTTTTACCTCAGTGTTAAGTTGATTTCATATGAGAAATAGAGGCCAGTTGTTCTTTCAGCGACACTTAGCAGCTTGGAGAACTCAGTCTCCATCTTTTTCTGCCAAAAGTGATATAATTCTTTGAGAGTTTGAGATCACTAGTACTAATTTATTCAACAGAAAAGTGATGCACGGGGTTTACCTGTTCTTCAGGTGAGTTTTTAAGTGAATGATCACAAGGAAGAACCTTGAGCGACGTAATTTTGAATATAGGATGGCCCAGAAACGACCCAACACGTTCACTCTCGGTTACAACTACCAAGTATGAACCTAAAGTGAAAGAAATACAATCAAATAAACACCTCTTAGATAGGTTAAGATCGAAAAAGGCAGTATGTTCCAAAAAATATAATTGTTTGTAACCTGCAAGGAGCTTCAACATCCCAACCACACCACATATGGAAATGATTTTAGGGACACGCACAGAATTGCATTCTGGGACGTGATCTAAGCACAGTAAAGGCAACGGAAGACGATTAGATGGTAACCATTTTCCAGTAGAAGGAAAACAAAATATTAAAAATAGGAAAACCAACCGATGAGCTTCATTGAAGAGTCAACACGACTAATATCCAAACATGAAGCGCCTGAGCCATCAACTGGCTCGATGATATACTGATCAGGAAATTCCCATAAACGTAAACGGGAATGCAATTTGTTCTTAAAATCGGCTGCCTCCATACTAGAATCAACAAAAGAAATCAACAATTTACAAATCGTAGGCGAGCGAAGAGGAAGAAGATAATTCCTAACAGGAAAAGGAAGATGATAAAAAGATCACCTGAGCTGGGAAAATGGAGATCTGAAGCTTCGCCGGGAAACGTCGACAAATTGTTAAAAGGAATTGAATTATGGAGTTGCGTAGAACGTGCAAATGATTAAGCGTTAACCGTTGGATCAAGTCTTGACCTCTGAATCGAATTAGTGGGAGACCACCTCATATTATACCTTTCGAATCCAGCTAGGTTCTCAAAGGTCTTCGGTTCGATTCCTTCTCCGTATCATCTTTTTATGTGTTTTTTTTTTTCCACACAGTGTAGATATTCCTTTAATTTGATAGTCGATCCAATCACTCATTTTTTGACTTTTCTTTGCCTTTTTCCTTTAATTTGATAGTGGCCAAAATCGCTGGTCTCTCTTAACAAATTTATTTGGACGAAATATGACTGTTGGCATCTTTAAAAAAAAAAACATCATCTATTAGTGCACTCAATTTCATAAAGAACATGTTAATTGCACTAATATATTGAAGAGGTGGGCAAGAGCATTTTAACCCACCTTGACATAGTTATGGATTTTGAGTTATAGATCGCATGTGATCCGTCCATTTGTAACTTGTTTGACAAAAGAAAACAACATGAACCCAATAACCTAATGATTGCTCGCAGTAATATGCTTGTAAAAGTATCACACATCTTTCTTACCTCATGTGTATTTTGGAATCAATGTTTCGTGCTACGAAAATCCCTGAGAGAAACATGATCCTAACATCATAATTCATTCTCAGGGACGATGAGTTTACATTGTATGGCAGTGGAAAACTACTAAAACGTAAAAGTTACTTGTTTGTTTGTATAAATAAAACTTGACGTTCAAAGCTTCCTCTGTGCAGGATATTTCAGGAGATCGAGTCGGATGATGTGTGTATGCAAGAGGCTTCCACAATAGAGATATTTCCCAATCTTGATACCAGTGGATATGTGAGAGAGTGTAGGATCATGGTAATAAGCCATAAGATTCCCATCTAAATCCACCTGCAAAACGCCTGCGTCCTCCATAATCATAGGTTCCAAGCCGTACTTAGCCGACATTGCTGTGAGTTTCCTCAATAAAGGGTATTTCATTGAAAGCTTCCACAACGTTGTTACTCCCTGTTTTGAGGAACAACAACATTGAGTTGCCACAAAAGATGATACACAAGCTGAGTCATAAAGTACCAAAGGGTTCTAATTTGTATAATACCGAAGGCACTGCAACCCAGTAATGTCCATCTCCATCGTACCTAAAATTATCTGGATAACCTGGTAAGTATTGAATGAATTCCTCCACACGATCCTCACTGATGTAATACTTTCTGCATCTTCTTCTGAGAACATTAAGATAACAACTTGAGGTCATGAAGATTCATTCAATCAATGGAGAGAGAGAGAGAGATGAGGGATGTATACATGGCGGTTTCGCAGAAGATGAGATGGGTTTGATCAGGAGACATGGAGACACCGTTAGCGAAATAGAGGTCTCTAAGGAGGACACGTGTGACACGTGTTGCGGGGTCAAAGCTCAAGAGTCGTCCGTGTGGTTTCCCTTCCAAGATGTCAAAACCGAAATGATGAAGATTGTACTTGTAAGAAGCGTCTGTGAAATATAAAACGCCGTTATCTGCAACAGTAACGGCATCCGTCAGCTTAAATCTCACACCCTCCGCTTCCTCCGTCAACACTACCGTCGTCTTCCCGTCACCGCTTATGTTCAACAGTCCCTACACACACAAATAAATAACAGCTCACATTGAGATTTTGAATAATCGATTTTAAAAAATCACGAAACTAACCTTGTAAGCGTCTGCTACGATGACTTCTCCATGGAGTCCGAAAGCGATTCCGAGCGGTCTACCTCCGGTGTTGACCCAATCCTCAACGACCGAGTCATTAACGGACTCAGCGACCTTCACCCGTTTCACCCATCCATCGATACAGCCAGTATAGATGAAACCAGAGTCCTGATGGTAAGCGATATCCTCGGGATTATTCAAAAGACCGACGCCGATAGATTCAGAGCCGGTAAGAAGTCGGTCGTTGATAAGCGGCGGTATAGAAGTAGTGGAGTAGACGAGTGAGTGAGCGGGATAATGAGCTGGGTCGAAGGTGTCGAGCTGGTAAAGAAGGATAGAGATGAGGAAGGGGATGATGGTGGAGAAGAGTAGAAAACGAGAGGAGAAGAATACAGGCATTGGAGAAAATGGTCAACACGCCAAATTTGAAAGTGAGTGAAGAAAAACTGAACACACTGGATGATAATAACTATGATGATAAGGAAATCGTAATCAATCGTTGACTCCTAGCTCCGTAGTACGTTATGTAACTAACCTTATAAAGCTGTAACCACCATTCGATAGTCTAAATCTATTGGGCTTTAACTAGTTTAATTCCAATATTATATGGACTCGTTTCCATTTGTCTTTTAAACAATGAGTAACATATGAGCCTATATTTGGGCCCAATTTCAATTGTATACAATCACCTCATCACCCATATTTAAATAAGCGAGTATTATCAAAACTACCCTATTGTTTACAGAAATTGTTAAAAATACCTACATGCTTTTGCTAAAAAAAACTGAAAAACCCATTGCTTTTCTTCGTAATGGCATATGTTTTGACTTAGGCAGATTTATTAAAGGTAGTTGATAGAGGAAGAACACTATGTTAAATTAGAAGGTGAGAAAAAAAATAAAGAAAGCTAGAGAAAAGAGATTCATATTTGGCAAAAGATAATGTATCCAAACTGATAACACGGATTCGAGGTGTAGGTATTGAAAAATTGAGCCAAATTTTGTGTTGTAAAGTTTGGAAATGAGTTTGAGTATTGAGAATTTGAGTCGATGCGTGAGGTGAAAGGGTTGGAAAGGATTTTGATTTTTGAGAGTTAGTTGGGTAAATAGTTTGAACTCAAAGCATCGGAGTACTTTGAGAATGTGTAGTTGTTTCCAGAGATGCCTTGAACCCAAACAACTGTAACTAAATCGAACCATTTTAGAGTCGAAGAAGAAGATAAATAGTATATGGACATAGACAAATATCTTAATTGTCTCGTATATTGGTTTTGTCTATTTTTTATTTGGAAATAGACAATCCATGTTTTACATACGGTCATGGACATAGACATGCTTGTTTTCATTTATGGACATGGACAAATTTGTTATTTTTCTTGTATATTGGCTTAGCTTACTCTGTATATGAACATCAATGTCCAGTGCCCTTCCATGGACAAATGCTTATATATTTCATGTATGGACATGAACATATAACCCTAAAAAACAAGGTATGTGGGAGAAACTAGAACGTGTTGGGTATTTCACATTATTTAGTAAAATTTGAGGGTACTTTTGATGAATTTTATTATACTTGTCCATAACAAATGAAAGAGACAGATTGGTCTATGTCCATACACAAATATATAGTAATGGTGTATGTTGATACTCAAATTTGTTCGGATCCGAGACCAACAATATACAAGTAAAAAGTTGTGGACCAGTGAAATTATACTGTATTAGTCGAATCTTATTGTGTATATTCCTTGGGTTTTATCATCGTATTTATACATGGCTTTTCTATTGACTATAATTCAATCTTCATTTATGTTGATTGAGTCCGACTTTCCTTGTATTGCTTCATTTCCCGTGATTTGCTCAACCCATTAATTCCGTGATTGATTGTGATTGCTCAATTAGCTCGTCAATCCCGCTTTTTTTGCTAATCATCTCGAATGCCAATTCAGCCTGTCAAGTATTACTTCGCGCGTGTCGCGTCGTCTGTTCTCTTTCTGGGTCAGACTTTTGAATGGTCTTATCCTTGTCTTGACAGGCTTGCCCTTGTTTGGGTATCACCAATTGACCCCCAAATCTTTGTCAAATCTGAATGATTTGACAGAAGATTTTAGTTTCCTTTTTCCCGCGATTTTCCTTCTTCCTCAACTGTTCGTGCGTCCGTCTTTCTAGGTTTCTTATTTAAAAACTGTCTGCGCCTCCAGTCGAGCTCGCATACTTTCACAGTTTTAAAGGTAAGTCTTTTCATAATTCCTTATTTCTGCGTTTTTCTTTTTATTATTTCTTCCTTTTTCCTTTCATAACTTTCATTCCCAACTACTTCCTTCTCTCTCTTCTCTGCTATTTTCTCTCTCGCTCCTTTCTTGTTTTTCAACTTCTCTGCTTTCATCTCCAATGGCTCATTGTACTTCGTTTGGGGATCCCTCCAAGGCTCGATCCTCCGTCAGGTCTGAACGATCGTCAAAGAAAGATCGTTCCTCTGTTGGTGCCTCCACTAGTTCTGCGTCACGTCACCCCATCTTCTCGGCGAGTGACCTGTAAGACTTCCGCATCCAGCATCAGGTGCCGGATGTCATTAATCTCTGGTTGCCTCCTACTTTTCTTTCGGGTTATGGTCTGATATCGTCTTCTTGTTTCAACAACTGTCATCTTTCTTTTCTCGTTCCTGAACCGCTCTTACTTCTTCTTAGTTCATTGGAGCTTTCTTTCAAGCACATTGTCTCAAATCTGCTCTGTTCTATGATCGCTTCTTTGGTTCTCGCTCGTGAAGTCGACGAGTCGCTATCTCCGGGGGCCTTCCTCCAACTTTTTCTGTTCGTCGGGCTGGACCTCGCCCATTTTTTTATGCTTACCTTAATCCGAACGCCAAGTTCCTCGATGGGCTCATGGTCCGTCAGGACGACTGGTCGGAGAAGTCCTTCTATTTTAAACTCTGTCAAGAATTGATCGAGGTTTTTCCTCCTGACCAATTTCTGGATTCTAATGACTCTGTTTGCGGTCTGACTCATGTGCTTTTTTGTTGCCTTTTTTTGTTTGATATTTCGTGCTGTCGCGGTGTGACTGATATGTTTTTCTGTTTGCAGCTTCTTTTGATCCCGTCCTTTTTCCTGAAGACTTATCCGCTTTGGTGGTGAAGTTTAAACAGGCCAGCTGTAATTGGGGGTTGTTTAACCAGAAGAGGGTTTGATCTGCTTTTTCGTCTCTGATCTTTCTCTTGTACCCTATGGATAAGTCTCCCTCTCCGTGTCATTTTGGACAAGTTGGTTCTTTTGTGCGCGCTAGTCAATTTTCCTCTCTTTGTTATTTAGCAGATCTCCCTTCTTGCTAATTATCTCTTGCTAGTTGTGACTTTTAGCTCACGATTACTTTTCTTTTAGATTTTTGCCATCATTAATCCGGGGTGTTCGGTCATGAGGACGCGTCTAGCCATCATCAAGGTGACGACTCTCGGGTGTCTCCAGTCCACCATGCTGAAACCCCTCCCGAGAACTCCTGCTCGAATCCGATAGTTGTCTCTCCCGTTGAGCACAGGAGTGGCAAGGAACCAGTCCTCTCTCAGTCTGCCTGTCGTCGCCCTTCTCTTTCTAGAGATGAACACCCGTCCAAGCGAGCTCATGATGCTTTGGGTCCGTCTTCCGGGCTCCCTCGCCATTCATGGTCATTCAACCACACTCACGATTATTCGATCATCGAGGATCCTGTCAAATTATCTAAGATCGTTCATCATATGGAGCCTCGGGGTTACGGGCTTCCTGCCTTGGAGTCCATGGCCTCCAAGGATTCCTACATTGAGCTTGCGGGGTCTCTAGGAACGGTAACTTTTGACTTTATATTTATGGTGGTTCGTTGTGATGGGTTTATTGATGTATACGTAACTCTCTTATCTTTTTCAGTTTGTGGGCGTGTTGAACAAGCTGGTTGGTGGCTTCGAGTCGGGCTCCTGTCTTGGTGCGACTCTGAATGCAGCAGGCTCTCCTTCCCATGCCTTGTCAGGCTTAGTGTGTATCCTTAATGACGCGGTTATAGCTCGAGACGCTAAAATTTCCAAGCTTCGCGCTGAGGTGGACAGTACGAAGAGGAGGCTGGCCATTGGTCATAGTGAAGCTGATTATACAACGAAGACATTGGCCCTCGAGCGCCAACAATGGGGGATTTCTCGCGAGAGATCAGTTGCCAGAGCTGTCAGAAGGCAGTCCAGCGTGGAAAAGAGGAATTTCACGAAATACGTCGCCGGGGTCCAGAGTAAGTTTGAGCGCATGAAGATGTATTACGACTACCGGATCATCAAGTCAAGGGCCGATCTCCTTGCTAGGCTTCTTGAAGAGATCAAGTCTGGCGTTCCCTCCTCCGTTACCTTTTCCTTGGGCGCTGAAAGAGATTGTCTTGCTCTTGAGGCTTACGAGGATGGTGTGGACGAGGTGTCCGACTTTGATTCAGGGTGCGAGTATTTCCCTTCCGACTCCGATGGGGGTCTTGACACCGATATTGGATGCTTCCCTTTGCTTACTTCTGCAGGTGGCTTGAGCGAATGACTTCCTTTCTTGCTTTAAATTGTTTTCTTTTTTTTATATTTTGGTTGCTGTTCGAACTTCTTTTTTTTGCTTTTTGGTTATTTAAGTTTGAACTAATTAGCGATTTGCCCCTTTATCATTATTTGTTTCCTTTTATTTATTGAAGCGTGCTTCTATTTTTTTTTTTTTTGGCCAATTTTACTTGCGGGGATCACCTCGTCTTTATTTACGAGATCACTACTCATCTGTTTAAATCTCCTTCGTCGTTTGCGCTTTATCTCGCTTGACGAATTTTGCGGGATGAAGCTTGTCGTTCCCGGCTTATGATATTGGCTTTGGATAATTTCTAGCCCGAATTATTTATCCTCCTTATTGGACAAGGCGGGGTGATTTTTGATCATCCCGACTTGCATAGTCGAGCCCGAATTGTTACGAGCTTGTCTCATCTTTTCTTTTCTCAGAGAGATCCTAACTGTTCGTTTGAAATTCTTTTGGTTTTCAATGGTTTGATTGTTGGGAGTTTAGTGATTACTAGTCTTTCCGGTTGCAAGTTGTCGTTAGTTTAATAACTTCTTGTCTCCCTTTCTTCAATTATTTTGACGTTTACTCCATTGCACATGTATTTCTCTTCTCCTCTTTTTTTTGTTTGGGCTACTTTGTCTGACGATTTCCGATTTTTTGCCATACTCTTTGCTTTGGTTTTTGTATAAGCTTTTCCTCTGGTTCTACTATTTCGTCTAGCAATTTCATGGCTGCCAAATCTAGTACTAGGCCTCTTACTTCTCATTATGCTTCTTCTAAATACGCCGATGACTCAGAGACCGTTTCCAATGTCCCTCAGAGGCAGTTGGTTGTAACTAGGGTTCCTGGCATAAAAATTGCGAGGGTTGAGTGTCGTGCAACTTGACGAACTCCAACGGCTCTGCAATTTCTCGGAGAGGGTTGTTACTCGGACAGTGGAAGAGGGTCAGACTCCTGAAGACGATCCATCGAGATGGCTTGGCGCTTATGCCATTAATTTTTCTGAGTGTCATCTTTGCTTCTCAATTCCTAGTTCTCATTTTTTGATTCTTCATTCTTTGAATCTTTCCTTTGGTTAAATGTGTCCGTCGTTTCTTCGTGTCATCCTTGCTCTTTTAGTTCGAGGTGCGGACGTCAGTGTCTCAATCGGGGCTTACGAGCTCCTCACGTTTTATACCATCAAACAGAACCCAAGTTCCAAGAGTGTGTACCTCTTCAATTGCAATTCTTAGAGGGTTCTCGATGGTCTTCCCGGCAAAGACACGCAGTGGATGCCGAAGTGTTTTTTCTTCAAGCTTTCTTCGGACTCGATTGGGGAGTTTGACTGCAGTTATATTATTCGCAATTGGAGAGACAAATCTGGTTAATCATACTTATATTTTATTTGTTCATTTTCTTACCATGATTTTTCTTTTCTTACTTTTCTTCGCTTTCGCTTTGCAGAGCATCCCAGCCCCGATCTTACCGACGCTGTGTCTGCTATTCTGGACAAGTTGAGGGATGGCAAGGTGCATTGGGATTCCCTTTCTGCAGTTTGGATCAGATGCCATCTAACTTTTGTAATGCTCATTCCCGTAGATCTTGTTGGTTAGTTTTTGTTGTTTGTTTTGTTTGCGATTTCTCTTTTTGTCTCCCTCTTCCTTTATTCCCGGAGATCCTGTTGGTTACAACTTCTCATGCACCTAGACCGTTTGAGATGCCTATTTTGGCCCTTAAGAGGAAGAAGGTCATTAAGGACGAGAAGCCCAGTTGGGATGATAGTTTCTGACTTCAAGGCGCTGGTGCTTCCTCCCAAGCGCCGGCTTCTCACCCAACTTCTAACTTCGAGGTGGTCCCTCTTGCTAAGTGTTCGCGACGCGATAGGAAATCTGGGATTCCAGCCGGTCTTCCCTTAGGTCCTGCTGCTGCCAGGCTGCGCCCTTCTAGGAATCCGCTCGGGGTGACTCCCTTTTTGAACCAGAATGAGGCCGCCTTTGTCGACTGTATGTTTGAGCTGGGTAAATTTGATGCCACTCTCGCGCCGCAAACTCGGGTTTGTGACCTTATCCTCTTTTGTTTTGTTTGGTCTTTTTGCTGTGATTACCGTTGTCAGATTGTTGATCGTGGTTGCATCCATTCCTTCCTTTTTAGGCAACTTACGAGATGAAAAACGTCATCTTTACTCTGGAGACCAAGCTCATGAATTCTCTCTCAAGTGAGAAATTCGAGGACCTCCAAGCTCTGAACTCTAAGCTTGAAGAGGATCTCAAGGCTGAAAGGGCAAAGAATGAGTCCCTCAAAGAGGAAAAGAAGAGGCTTTCCTCACGGCTTTCCACCGTCTCGGAAGATGGGGAGCTGAAGTCTCGGCAGATCGAACTCTTGAGATCTCGCAACAGTGATATCGCTGCTGGAGTCCATGCCTTGGAGGAGGAGAAGAGATCCCTCGATTCTTGCTGGCGAGAGGTGCTCGATTATTTTTCTGGGAAGTGGTCTCGCAAGGACGCGGAGTGGCAGGTGAGTGTCGATATTCGTGAGTTCGATTCCAATCTTGTACTCATGGAAGAGTTCGAATCTGAAGACTTCGATCCTGTCAATGAGAAGGCCTTACTCCTGGAGAAGCTAGCGTCGGCTAAAGCGCAATGTAAGGAAGAGCCGGAGCTAGTTGTGAGCAAACTCCCATTCCCAGATTTATTCCTTGGGGCTAAAGCTGCGATCAAAACTCCTCTGGTTGATCCCTCAAGCTATTTATTTGAAGGCTCTTCTCCCCCCGATGATCCTGCTGCCGCTATTGTTGATCCGGAAGAATCTGCCACTGCGATGTCGCCCTCAAGGGTGTTGTTGCTAATGAGGTTTCTGGATCCGATGCGTGCGCTGCAAACTCTGTGCAGGGGGATCAAGTTTAAGATATTGCTTTTTGTTTTTTCTCTCTTCCTTTTTGGATTAAACTTTTTATGTGATGTAATTACGACATTTGCATCGTACTACCTTATTTGTTTTTGCTGTTAGAAGAAATATTTTATTAGAAGGGGTTAGACTCATCTATATACGAGCTGCCTATGTGTTCTACCATAGGAATCAAGCCCAAGCGTAGTTCTTAATTACAAATTCAAACATAATAATATTTTAAGTTCATGATGTTCCAAGATCGTAGCTCTACTTTTCCTGTTAGGGGGTCTTGTAGTTGGTAGAATTTGTCCTTTAGCATGCTCGAGATTTGGTATGGTCCTTCCTAATTCATTCCCAGTTTACCGGCGTTTAGCTCTTTCATATTTTGAAACACTTTCCTGAAGACTAGTCTCCTTCCTTGAACTGTCGCGTCCTTACTTGTGTGTTGAAAACTTTGCTACTAGCTACTAGTAGTTTTGCGTTCTTAAGGCGGCTTGGTCGCATTTCTCGTCTATTGTATCGACATAATCTTCCAGAACTTTGTCATTTGTGTCAGGTTCGTCGACCATCCCCCTTCTTAGACTCGGAACACTCAGTTTGGTTAGCACTAACACTTCAACCTTGTAGGTCAGTGTGAACGAGCTTTCATTAGTTGCTCTTCGCAGGGTAGTTCTATATGCCCACAGTACTGATTGTAGCTCCTCCGACCAGTTTGACTTCTTTGAATTTATCCTTTTCGTTAAATTTGACATTATCGTCTTGTTGGTGTCCTCTGCTTGTCCATTTCCCTGTGGATACCGGGGCGTAGACGAGGTCAGTCAGATTTCGAGTTCCTCGCATAGGCTTTTTACCTGTTGCGAAACAAGATTCATCCCATTATCGGTGATGATTTCTCCCGGTATTCCAAATCTACATATGATATTTCTCTATATGAATTCCCGGACTTGTGGACCTATCAGTTGTTGGAATGGCTCCGCTTCTACCCATTTAGTAAAGTAATTGGTCGCGATGAGAATGAAACGAGATCGCTTCCTACCGGATGGTTATAGCGGTCTAACGACGTCCATGGCCCTGCGCATGAAAGGGTATGGGATTACCATTTACCCTATATTTTCGCTTGGAGTGTGTATAAAGGGTGCTTGACGCTGGCGTTTCTGGCATCGCTACAAATAATCTTTGTTTTCCCTTATCATAGTCGGCCAACAGTAGCCCTGCCTTTTGATTTTAAATGCTAACGCACGCCCGCCGGAATGATTCCCGCAGACTCCTAAGTGCACCTCAGCCAATATTTGAGCTGCTTTGTCGTGAGTCTCGCATAGGAGGCATGGTCCCGTTATGCTTCTTTTGTAGAGTCGCTCATTATAATGCAAAACCGGGCACTCTGTTTTCAGTTTCTTTGCTTCCCACCGATCCCATGGGACCATCCCGTACAAGATATATTGCATAATAGGAACCCACCAGTATGGGTTTGCGGTGATTCTGGCTTCGTGCCTTTGCTCGTTATTGTCCTCCTCTTGCTGTGTTATGGTTAACACCTCTCCTGGTATTTCTATGCTGGGTTTCTCTAGATACTCTACCTAGATTACTCTCCTTACTAGGGGTTCCGACGTTGATGCGAGCACTACCAGGGCGTCTGCTACCATGTTTTTCGCCCGAGGTATCCTTTCCAGCTCGAATTTCTCAAATTGGCGTGCTGCGTTCTTGACTAATTCCAGGAATGCGTTCATTCTGGCATCCTTTGCCTCGTATTCGCCGTGATACTAACTAGTAACCAGTTGGGAATTGCTGTGTGCTTTTAGATGTTTTACTCCCATTCCAGCTGCAATTCGTAATTCTGCGAGTAGGGCTTCGTATTCAGCCTCGTTGTTTGATGCTTGATAGCCAGGCTGGTAGGAGTGCTCGACTAAGTCCCCGCTGGGCGAGGTTAATCTCAGTCCATATCCTGACCCGTTGCGAGAGGATGATCCGTCGATGTGCACCGTCCAGGGTTTTTGGTCGACTTCCATGCTTTTCGTTTCTCTGTAGATTTTGACGACAAAGTCTGCAAGGACTTGCGACTTTATGCTCGTGTGGGGTCGATATTCGATATCGTATTCGCTGAGTTCGATCGCCTATTTAACCAGTCATCCCAACTTGCTGGGACTATGGAGGATCGCGCGTAGCGGTTGATTCGTCATTACCACGATAGTATGTGATTGGAAGTGGGGACGAAGTTTCCTTGCAGCTACTACCAGTGCCAGAGCTATCTTTTCTACTAGCGGGTATCGTTCTTCAGATTCCAATAAGGACTTACTTACATAATAAAAAGGTTGCTGCTCTCCGGCTTCTGATCGGACTAGGACTCCACTTACCGTTGTCATTGATACTGCAAGGTAGAGATAGAGCTCTTCCCTTTCTTCCTGTTTTGATAAGATCGACGGTGTTGCTCGATAGATTTTTAGCTGCTCAAAGGCCTTTTGGCATTTATCATCTCATACGAACTTCTTGTTATCCTTGAGAAGCTTAAAGAACGGTAGTCATTTGTCGATTGATCTTGACACAAATCGGTTAAGTGCCGCTATCCTATCTGTCAGTTGTTGGACTTTTTTCTTTGTGCAAGGTGTTGCAATTGAAGCCGAGGAATTCGCCCAGGCTTCTGGTCGATTTGTTCTGTCCCCAGTTTCTGGCGTGCACACCCCTCGTAAAATTCCATTGGGATGTTCTCTGGAGACGGTATCCTGTCCGGTGGCTCTTCTTGAGTTTCTAGCCTCTGTGATTAACTCTTGGAGTTCAGCAAGTTGTCTCCTGAATTCTTCCTCCTGTCGTCGGACCTGAAGTTGCAGCTCTTGATTCATTAACTCGCTCTACCATACCTGCTCCATTGCCGTTGAGGCCATTTCTCTCAAGTCCATGATTGTACGAGATTTTCGCTGGTATGTGGTTGTCCAAGATGGCTCCGCCGAGACAATGTTTCCCGAGTCGTAGGTGTTGGGAATGTCCTGAAATCATCCGTACGTTCTTTTTTACGAAGTCGTATAATCGAGTGTTCAATATCATATAATATTAGGTGGTTATAATGTTTTGCTAGAAACCAATTATAATCTATAGATTAAGAATCTATTACTAATATTATATGATCCTAAAGGGTCACACACCTAAGCAAATTGGATCAAAATATATTTATATTTAGGGATACATATATTAGATATATGTTTACGTAACACACATAAAAGTATAATTGTTATTTTTTATTATGTGTTGGGCTTAAGCATATTAACCATACTAAATAAGATTTAGTCTACTATGTTTATATTGGGCTTAAGCCCATCTTGCTAAACCTCATGGGATTAGGTTTTTATGTGTATCATTATAAATACCTAAAGAAAACGTTAGTTTTAAGGAGATGAAGAAAGACACACGACATAGCAACGCTAAGAGAAAGAGATTTGATCTCAAACGGCACTAGCATCCCGTTCCTGATC
>OVBA01003320.1:0-28626 GCA_900406435.1 Lepidium aucheri | reverse complement strand
TAAACCTACAACAAAGACCTCACTAAAACCTACAACAAAGAACCTATTAAATCTACAACATTGAAACTATAAACCTACAACNAGAACCTATTAAATCTACAACATTGAAACTATAAACCTACAACAAAAAAAAACTGAGTCGACAAATAAAACATATCCATCCCACAAAACCTACAACAACTCATCAGTAAACCTACAACAAACACCTCAATAAAACCTGCAACAAAGAACCTATTAAACCTACAACAAAAAACCTATTAAACCTACAAAAAAGAAAACTAAGTCGACAAATAAGACATATACATCAACAACTGATCAGTGAACCTACAACAAATACCTCAGTAAACCTACAACAAAGAACCAATTAAACCTATAACAATAAGACATATCCATTCCACAAAACCTAAAACAACTGATAAGTAAACCTACAACAAATATCTCACTAAAACCTACAACAAAGAACTTATTAAACCTACAACATTGAAACTATAAACCTACAACAAAAGAAAACTGGTCGACAAATAAGACATATCCATCCCACAAAATCTATAATAACTGATCAGTAAACCTACAACATATACCTCAGTAAAACCTACAACAACTAACTAATAAACCTACAACAAAGTACCTATTAAACCTACAACAAAGAAAACTAAGTCAAAATAACGACATATCCATCCCACAAAACCTACAACAACCGAATAGTAAACCTACAACAAATATCTCAGTAAAGCCTACAACAAAACACTAATAAACCTACAACAAATGAAACTAAAAACCTACAACACATGGCTGTAAACCTACAAGACTAGGACAAATTTCCGTGTTTTTTCTCTCTGCTGACGTGGAATTATTCATTAATGGCAGTTTCGTAAATTTTTTTTTCTAAAGCGAACAGGGGTAAAACGGGATAGAAAATACCAAAAAGAGTAGAATTGTAATTAAAATCTTTTTGAACTATTATGGTCGATATAGGATAAAAAAAATACTATTCTAGTAATTCACCCTATAATCATTAACAAAGCTTTTAAGAGATTCTGTGATGCACTTGAGTAACTTCATATACCAAAAGTCAACTTCTTATCCAAAACCAACTAATTAGCCTATAACAAACACAAGAGATTGAATTTTGTAAGACTTTGTCTACCTATTATGCATAAAAAATTAAAAGTAAACGAAGTAAATTAAACTAAACAATCAACCTTATTAAAATGGATGACGTTTTTTTTAAACACCTTGCAATTTTAAATAATTACTAACAAATCCCTTTTAAAATTCTTACTAACAAAACCCTAGTAATTACAAATATGCACAAAAAAAACTATTCCTTAAATATAGCATGTTACAAATTACCGATTCATAGGTAACTAAAACAGTTTAGATTTTAAGTTTCATCTTTGTCCAATGACTAGCCATTATTCCATGTTCTCTTCTCCACTAATCCTGTAAATATTCAATAATTGATGCTCACTCAGAAACACAATCACGCTCCCTTTATTTAAATAAATACCATGAGTTCATACGTGATCTATCAAACGGAAAAAATGGCCAAAAAGATTAAGATTTCCTCAGAGAAAGCCATAGCCATACCTTCAACTTCGGTTTCTGAATTTGCTTCTTCAACAAAATCAAGCCATGGAACCCATCTTGGACTGTGCAAGCCAAAATTCTTCACACCTGGAGACAACACAACCAAAACGTTGGAGAATCATTAGAGATGATTCTGGCAGATGAGATAGTAAGTCCAAACAAAGAATTCGAAGAACTCTATTTCATTGTAATTTATTTTAGACTTCCAATCTAACACTATTTGTCTACTCTGTTTGACACAGGGATCTAAAATAGGCGTTGTGGTCCGGAAAGATCATGTCAAAAAGTTTGAAAAAATTATGACTGTTGGGAAGTGGAAGATTATCAAGCATTTCAATCTCATCAAAGAATACACGCAATACAAATCTTTCGCGCTTGAGTACAAGATTATATTCAACTACACGACTACTGTGACAAACTGTGATCCTGTCACTCATGATTCTTTCATACAACTTGCAGCTTTTGATGTTGTACTATGTCAGCAACTTCCTACTAATGTTTTGGTTGGTGAATCTTCAAATATTCTAATTTTTGTAATAAGTTTATTTCATGCCAACTATTGTTTCAATTTTAGTATGGAATATGTTTTATGTTGCAGACGTCTTTGGTCGCATTTTTGTTGTTGGTGAAATTGTGATCTTTTATTTTATCTCTTCTGTTTATAGTAAATAGATTATTACATGATCTATTTTCATTTGTCTTTTTTTCCTAGATAATGTTTCCATATGTAATGCTTTGATGCTTCAATAGTGACAACATATGACTTATATCCCGCTTTCAAAGAGTTGTTAAGTTTCTTTATCATACATTGATATTATTTTGATCAACAGTTTGTATTAATTTTTCCATAACCACGTATTTTGAGTTTTCCTTATGAGCCTCTATGCGTAACTCCTCTGGTTACTAAGACAAAAAACAGGGAACTTACATCTATCAGCCCTGAATTAAGCATCCAATTCCCTAGGAAAGCAGTTTTTGAGCTTCTGCAGATAAATGAGGTATCTACAAATAAGTTTAAGATTGTTTTGCAATTCCGATTTCATATGTACTTTGTTTCATACAAAATTTAATATATTTTCAATTCTAAATCAGGTTGCCAAATACCGTATAATGGTTACTGTCTTTGGTGTTGACACTGATCAA
Source organism: Lepidium aucheri (assembly GCA_900406435.1). Taxonomy (NCBI): domain Eukaryota; kingdom Viridiplantae; phylum Streptophyta; class Magnoliopsida; order Brassicales; family Brassicaceae; genus Lepidium; species Lepidium aucheri. The sequence goes on along the minus strand of OVBA01003320.1, from coordinate 25,893 downwards.
CGGTGGTATTATTTCAGATGCAAGAAATGCAACAAAAAAATATTCAAAGAGCCTATTCTGGACTACACTACAGACATGAGTTCTAAATCTCCTAAGTTTTCCTGTGAAAACTGTAAGAGATATTGCAAATCTGTTGCTGCCAGATAGATATAATATCATCACACAATTCCCAAGTTCATATCTGTTAACTAATAACAATCACTAACTTTGTAAATTATGTTGTCTAGGTACAAACTTTATCTCAAAATCATGGACCGAACAGGGGAAACAAATTGTGTGATGTTTGATTCTTTTGCTCTCCAAGTTATTGGACAAACTGCTGATGCTCCTCCAAACAGATGGTTTGATGAGGTCCATTTAATTTATTTATAAATAATACAAAACTTTCTCCACAAATTCACTAATACGTGCTTAGATTATTCCTAGATTGTAGATCCAGAAATTTTTCCTAATGCAATAAATAATATAGTCAGGAAACAATTTCAATTTCTCTTATCCGTTGAGCCTAAAAATATATCCAAGCATGAGGATACAATCAGAGTTTGTAAAGTTTGGTCAAACATTGAAGGGTTTGAACAAATGTGTAAAGAAGAAGACCAAATACCACCGAGCACTAAAGAGCAGGTTAGTTTTGCTGTCGTAATTTTAAAAGTTAATTTCCTGTATATATCAACTTCTATACATATCACATAACTAACATAAACTCTATATTTACTAACAGTGAGTCCTATTGCTTACAAAGAGTGATGACGTTTCTAAAGTTAGTACCAACATGTAAGCGTAAGGAAATTGATGTTAGTGGTAAAGAAGAAGAGTTGTCCAAGTCAGAGAAGTAAGCAATGACAATGGTAATCCGGTTTTGAAAGTAGATAAATCTTACTTAACTGATCTTGCGATTAAGTATGAAGGTGATTATGGAAAGGATGGTAATTTTGGTTCAAAGATTGAATTTGATGGCAACAGCCATAACAAGAAACTGAAGTTTGATCCAAAAAAAGTTAAAGAAGAGAAAGTTGAGAAGCTTAAAAAGGAGCGTTGATGAACTTTATTTCCCAAAAATTTCATGTTTTAATCTTTTACTATGTTTAATTTCTTATTACTATTTCCACTTTATCTATTATCCAAACAATGTTTATTACTCTAATCTCTACCTTAAAGTTGTGTAACTTTGTATTTTTTTTTGTTTTTTTTCTGAATTTCAAAGTAATATTTATAGTTTGTTTCGAAATCGGTATCTTACTTCTTAATTACCATTGTGCTGAACACATTATTTGAAAAGTTCATACCACTTTTGCGATTACTATCTAACTCTCTAAGATTATGTATCAATATTGATTCTAAATTTAAACAGTTATAATCTTCATTTTCTCCTCGCGAATTTCCCTTTTTAGTAGAGTATTACAACCGAGTGATTCCTCTGAGCCACACTGAGTTCTACTAAAGTGGAAGTTGAAATTGAGTTCGATGTTTGCAGACTAAATTGGTGTTGCCATATTTAAGCACCCTAAATAAAAATCAGCCCAAATTGGTCCATTATCATTTAAAACAACCGTAATTAAAATCGGCCCAAATTGGCCCATTACCATTATATTTGCAGAGTAAATCGGCCCAAATTGATCCATTACCATTTTAGCATCCTAATTACTTTAGCACCATTTTCTTCTTATATAATATTGCTATTCAGTTAAATTAATTTTTAAAAATTTAAATGACAATTCAACTAATAAGAACTTATTTAATTTAACATATATTCGAACAATTATAATTTTATTTTAAAATTTATATACTATTTTATATTTTGTATATAAATGAAACGTTAAATAAGTGTTGTAGCATACATCATTTTGTTCAAGAAAACAATTTTATGCAAAGTTTGATCATTTTTAATACTTACATAGACTATTAAGTAGACCAAATATTTATATATTAAAAGTCATTTTCCTTTGCATAATTTTTTTAATCTTTCGGCTTCCTCAAGTAGTATTGTTTAATGGAATAACACAACTATTAATAAAACGTGTTGTCAGAATTTATTGTAAATTGTAGATTACTGTAATTCATAATAATTATGTTTTTTACAGACATTCAGTTTTGTAAAACCTTTTCGTAAACTCAACTTTGTTCATTTCATTTTTAAAGCAATCGCTTCAATCTTTAACATTTACATCAGTCATATTTCTCATATTAATATTTTTTTCTCTTTACATAATTTCCAATAAATAAATCATGCAGCCAAAGAGACAAAGATTGATGATCTACGACTCAATTCTTTTTACTTTGTCTGATCATCATTTGATAACGATGCTAAACTTACTGCAAAATCTTCCTTATATTCATTTCTAAACCTTAGAGCGACTTGCAAAAACATGAGGACAATATGTGATGATTATCACATTCTCTCTACGTTATCACTTGATGAAGTCAGGTTTGTTCCATATTGGCCTTATGTGGAGCAAGCGAGTCAAAGGTATTCCAGACTCTGCAACAATGACAATCCTGAAACTTTGTATCATTTTGGTCTATGTCTTTTTTTTATGACAGCAAACAGGTTTTGGGACTCGAGTTACTTCAAAAGGCTTATGTGTTTAACCATTGCTATGAGAAGTATCTCTACGGGATCCTGCTGTTACATATTGGTGGAAAAGAAAAAACTGAAGGGATTCAAATTTTATCGCAATATATTGAACTATTACTCTCTAAAACAGTTCAAGTTTTCTTTGAGTTTGATCATCGTGTCGACCCAAATCTCCGGGCACTATCTCATGAAACTATAAGAAGATTAAATACAAATTTTATTCCAGAGAAGTACGGATGTGATGGGAAAACAAAGAATTTTTGTGAAGTTGAAAATCTGTGGCATGAATTTGGAGCGAAGAATGATATTTTAACAGCAAAAATGTGTTATGGTTGTTTTTGGAATTGTGTAGCCATACATTCTTTAAGTGGGTGGAATTTTTGACATATCATAAAATTTTGAATATTGCACAATAAGTTTGTAATGACAATAATATTTTTTGTTCTATTTTTAATTTATGTGTGTTTATCAAACCTATCAATAGAAATGGATCAATCATCTTTTCTATTTATTATAATATTATTGTTTTATTAATATTCGTTATCATTTCTCAGAAAATAAATATAACTTGTCTTAAAATCAACTACTTTTTTAGATACTGTTTTCCAGATATCTCAACACCTGAATCAAAATCACCTCAAATCCCTCATATTCTCCACTGTTCAATCACTGCTTCAATGGCGACCTACAAAAAAGTTCCGATAAGCTCTTCATCGTGGAAAATCCACTGACCGCTTTGATAATCTACTCTCCACCGCCTCAGCAACCCCTTGGTTCTACTCAAAAAATGGTGTCGTCTATTCATTCTCTTATTACGTCATCATAGAATGCTGCTCATTTCTCGATACCGGAAGTTGTGGAGTTGTCAGATGAAGGAGAACAACCTTCTGCAACTACTCGCAAGGTGTCAGAGCCAATCATTTCACAAATGAGGCCACGGAAACGTAACTCCGAGAGTCCAAATGATGAACCTCGCATTTTTAGGACTCCAAAAAATATGCATGCGTCTTCTTTAACTCCGATGACTTTTGATTCTTCAAAATTCTGTTCTGCTCAGTCTTTCTCTCACTATCAGGTAATTCTCACTAAAACCCTAATCGAGGAGAAAAATATAAATTTCGCTAAGAATAGTACAGTTAAGGGTTGGATTGAGGAATTCTGTTTGATGTCAACTGTTAATCTTCCAATTGGTTTTGATATCTCTGTTGTGCGCGAGTTTTGGGCTCATTTTCGTTTGGGAAATGTTAACAACTTGGGTGTAAATGTTTTCGTAAGAGGGCACAATTATGAGTTTTCAGTACAGAAGATCACTGAGTTATTCGGATCGCCTGATGTACTTCAAAATGAAGAAACATAATGGTTGGAAAAAGGTCCAAATGAGTTTTATGGGATGGTATTTTCTGATTATGAGAAATCAAATCTCCAGAACTTGACACCATCAGGAGATTTCACTGCTGACCAAAAAGAGTTGTACCATTTTGTCTGTAAGAATTGGTTGCCAACTTTAAATGAGCTTATATTTCTTGCAAGCAGGTTGTTCTGTTGTTTCAGATCATTAATAAACACAAGCTCAACCTTGGAAAAATCATGATTAATCATAATGAGCTGCGAGTATCTCAACTGGGCACAAAATTATGCCTTCCTTATCCTGGAGTGATTTACAACATACTCAATTCACAGAAACCAATCTCATCTGATCTAGTTGGTGTGTCACCTTCAAAGAGAAAGCGTGGTCGTCCTTCCAAGCATCCAACTCCTTCTTCTAGAGTTTTACACCCCACCAATGTAGTTGAATAACTTGCACATTACAAGAAGGTTGTTGATAAGGTTTTCAAACTACTCAATACCCTTCAACCTTCGAGGACGTAGTGTTTTTTAGCTTGATGTTTCTGTTTATCAGTATGCTATATTTCATCATGTTTTAACTCAGGTGGAGATACAGGCTTTGATGATGCGGAAGATAACTAGACTGGGATTAATAAAAACAAGTGTTTGCTGCGCCAGAATTGTTAATGTGTTTCTATCTTATGTTATTTGTTTCTCTATGTTTTTAAAACTACTTTAAAAGACCTGGTTTAATCTTGGTATTTATGTTGTAATTTATTTGAATTTTGAACATCTTATGTGGTTTGGTAATGTTATCTTCCTTTTGTTTACGAACTCTTAGTTTTTAGTTTAAGAATTTGGTACTACTACTCTTAGTAGAAATTGATAAGTGTTCAAACAAAAAGATTCATATTAATCTTTTTTTTTGTCTCTATTCGCGTTAAGGAGCAATTGAATTCATGTCTTTATTATTTGTAATATAGATTAATTATCTTTAAACCGAATGCTTTTAGATGATATATTGTACGACAAGTAATAGTCACCAAAATTGTAAACTAAGTATTTCTCATAATTTGTTGATACATCAATAACAAGTTTTCTCAAAATCTTCCATAAAACTGATTTCCTCATTGTTTTATTCAACTTCTTATCATTCTTGTATTATTAACACAACTGCAAAAACAATGATTGTTCAACTGTCTGTATAAGTACCCACGACCTTTGTTTAAATAAAAAATGTTACCGCTTATCAAACTTACACGTAATTATGGAAAATATTTAAAAACCACTATTTCCCCACTCATTTGTGTTCTTTCTATTGTTAACAGAAGTTACTTTGTGGTGTAATTCCAAAACAAAATCGTCATTAGCTTCCACTATATTCCTGTGAACTTCACAACTTTCCCCACCAACATTTTCAGCATTTTTCAATCCAATATTTTGAGTACCAAATTATCTTCATCGTATATTGAACAATATCTAATACTCAAGAGTTACAATATCTGATGCAACTTACTATTTTTTTGGTAGTGTTATGCTGCATTCACTCTCTGATACTAGAGTAATAGGTGAAGCTATGACTTCAGGCAAAAACTCTAGTGATTCTGATTACGAGTGTCCTGAAGAAGGTTGTTGATTACAGATTATTTACAGAATATATGACATCAACTTAGAAAATTTTAACAATGTTTATTCATTACATTTTCCTTAACTTAAATGCAGAGTGTGAGTTCTACGATGAAGATATTGAATATGATTGTTCATCTGAAGAATTTGATTCCAATGATGAAGCAGAAGAAACAGATCAAACACTGATAGAGGACAATGTCACGGCTAATGATATACGTGATGTTGCCCATGGTTATGATATATTCCTTCAGATAGAACAAACAATTCGAAAAGTACTTAGCCAGCCAAGAGCCAAAAACAGCAAAAAAATAAAGCTTCTATCTCAACTACAGACCAAAGAAAAAACTCTCGCCCCTTAGCAGGTATGATTATACATCAAGCCAGGATTAAAGTGGTTTGAAAATATATAATAGGTTCTAAAGGTTTATTCACATTTTTAAGTTACCTTGATCATGGTGATCCTACACACGGTTGTGAATTCTGTGGTGCTATTTTTTGGTATGACCAACGAATTAACAAAAGAAGAATAACAAATTATCCAATCTAGACTGGTTGTTGTATGCAAGGTCAAGTTAAATTACCATTTCTGAGGGATTCGCCTGAGCTATTGTGGATTTTAGTAACAAATGATGATGAACTCTCTAAATATTTTAGAGAAAACACAAGAGTCTGCAATATGCTATTTGCATTTACATTTATGAGGAAAGGTTGACAGGGCTGCACAGAAAAGGCGTGGTCCACAAATGTTTGCATTGCTAGGACAAAACTATCATCTAATGGGTTATTCGAAGCCAAAACCTGGAGACTATGCTAAATTCTCACAGTTGTATATTGTTGACACTCTAAATGAAATAGAGAACAAAATGAAGGTTATGAGGTCAGTTTTAAAATTATGAATGCTTTACTAAATTAGTGTTTTTTATTGATGTTTCTGTTTATCAGTATGTTATATTTAATCATGTTTTTTAAATTATGAATATTTTACTAAATTAGTTACTGATTATGAAATAAGTTCGAGTAACAAACAGCAAAGGCGTTGAGGATAAAAATGAGAGTAAAAGACAACTGTTTCAGAAAGAGATTATAGGAATGATCATGAAGCTGTTAGATGATATAAGTCCTCATGTGAAAGCTTTTTGTTGTGCTAGAGACCGATTCGATATGGACAAAGCAGAGGGATTACATATGCGGATCATTTCAAACCGTGAAAGAGATGGTAGGTTATACTGTGAACCAACAGTGGGTGAGGTTGCGACATTAATTCCTGGTGATTTTGAGCAAAATTTGGACAAGCGTGACATTATTTTAGAAGAAAAATCTAGGAAGCTTAAACGGATAGTCGAAGTTCATCCAAGTTATTTGGCATTCTAGTATCTACTGATATTTCCTAAGAGTGAAGACTGTTTCATAACTGGGATTAAGAAGGGTAAGACAGCTAATAGGGGTGAGAAGACTAACCAAAATATAAGTATGAGGCAATGGTTCGCGTTCAGGTTACAAAAACGTAAAATGAGAAGCATGTTCTTCTTAGATCAAAGCGATTACTTCAACAGTTTGTGGTTGACGGGTATACAATGATTGGGTCTAACAAACTACAATATGTTGCAAGAAACCAAACAAGGTTGAGGAGTACTACAATAGAGAAGGTTAAAGAAGTAAAAGATGCAGGGAGCTGTGATTTGAGCAATCATGGGAAAAGTGTTGCTATTCCAAAATCTTTTACTGGGGGGCCAAAGTATATGCGGTCTAATTATCTGGATGCAATGGCTGTATATAAAAATTTTGGGTTTCCAGATGTGTTCATCACTTTCACATGCAATCCAAAATGGCCTGAGATAACTAGGTTTGTTGAACAACGTAATTTAAAAGCTGAAGATAGACTTGAAATCATTTCCAGAATGTTTAAGATTAAACTTGAGAGTCTCATGGAAGATCTGACAAAGTGTCATATCTTTGGGAAGACAATTTCAGGTATTGGTTTTTATATTTGGGAGATTGTTTAAATTTTAGTCTATGTATTTTTATAGAATGTATTGTTGTCTAATAATTTTTTTGCAATTGTTATAGCTATGTACATAGTGGAGTTTCAAAAAGAGGTCTCCCAGATGCACATATACTTTTGTTCATGGCTCATGGACATAAAATTTTAAATTCAGACCAGGTTGATAAGATTATTAGTGCCGAGATACCAAATAAGGATTTAGAACATGATCTTTATGATGTTGTGAAAGATTTTATGATTCATGGTCTATGTGGTTTTGCTAATACAAATAATTCGTGTATGGTGAAAGGGAAATGTTCAAATTTTTTTCCTAAGGGTTTTGCAGAACATACAATGCTTGATGGTGAAGGTGATCCAGTGTATAGAAGAAGGGACACAGGCAGTTTTGTTGAGAAGAATGGAATTAAATTTGATAATAAGTCTGTAGTTCCCCACAATAAGAGGTTATCGTTGAGGTATAGAGCACACATAAATGTAGAGTGGTTTAGTCAATCTGCTACTTGCAAATATCTTTTTCAAGTATGTTACAAAAGGACTAGACTGTGTCACAGTTACAGTTGAGCCAACTCAACTAAATACTGAACATGAACAATCAAGAGCATACAAAAAAAGAAATGAGGTTAAAGACTGGTTTGACTGCAGGTATGTATTAAATTTTTATTATTGTTTTTCTTTCGTGTTTTATCGTTATTACCCTTATTGTTGATGATGGTGTTTAAGTATTTGCCTTTTTTGGCAAATATGTTTCCGCTTGTGAGGCAACATGAAAAATATATTGCTTCGACATTCATTATCGATTTACTCATGTTATGAAATTGTATTACCATGAAGAGGGAACCAACCAGTATACTACAAAGAAGATGAGATAGCGAATGTTGTTATTGAGAAATATGAGTCAAGTTTAACTCAGTTTCAAGCGTGGTTTTAGTTAAACAAGATCGATGAGAATGCAAGGAATTTGTTATATGAGGAGATTCCTCAGAAGTATATATGAGACCAAAAAGGGAAGAAATTCAAAAGGAGAAGAGGTGGTAGCTTTGCTTTAGACAAAATTAACTATGTTCCTAAGAAAATAGAGGAATCTAATTATCTCAGAATGTTATTGGGTCATAGCAAAGGGCCAAAGTGTTTTGCTGACTTGAGAACAGTCAATGGAGTTTTGTTTGAGACATATAGAAACGCATGTTATGCATTAGGCCTCTTAGAAGACGAAAAATAGTATATTGCAGCCATAGAAGAAGCAAGCTTTATGTGCTCAGGTGGTTATTGTAGAAGATTGTTTGTCAACTTACTTATATCTGATTCCATGAGTTTTCCTGAGGTTGTATGGGAGAATGCTTGAAGGTTTTTATTAGAGGATATTGTTTACAAGCTTAAAGAGATGACATGCATCGGGTAACTTTTTTTAATACAAGAAATGCAATCACTTCATATTATTTTTAAATTTGGGTCGATATATTGTCCAGAATATGGTTACTTATTTTGCGGTTCTAACTATTAGTGATGAAGATAAAAAGATGTATGCTCTGTGAGAAATAGATAAGCTACTCTCCAGCCATGGGACTTCACTTAGTCGATATGAAAGAATGCCACAACTAGAAGGTGACGTAAGTGTTCCTCTAAATCAGCTTATTTTTGATGTGCGCAATTACAGCCAAGCTGAAATGAAAAAGTATCTTGAAGAATGGTTACCTAAAGCAATAGAAGAATAGATGAAGGTTTATAAGGAAATACTTGATGCTGTTGTACATGATCATGGACGACATTTTTTTGTTTCCGGTTTTGGAGGAACATGTAAAATTTTTTTATGGAGACTGCTCTCTACTTCACTAAGGTCTCGATGTGACATTGTGCTTAACATTGCATCGAGCGGAATTGCTGTATTACTGCTACAAGGAGGTCGAACAGCTCACTCATGATTTAAGATTCCTATTAATGTTGATGAGTCTAGCATGTTTCTATGACACGAGGATCTGAGGTTGGTGATTTGCTAATAGAAAGTAAGCTAATTATTTGGGACAAAGCTCCAATGACTAGCAAGTACTATTTTGAAGCTCTGGATAGAACTCTACAAGACATAATTCGGCATCATGAGAATAAACATTTTAGTGGTAAAGTTTTTGTGTTAGGAGGAGATTTTGGACAAATTTTGCATGTGATAGTCGGAGGTGGAAGGAAACAAACTGTGTTAACTGCAATTAATGCATCCTACTTGTGGAATGATGTAAAAGTGATGAAACTAACAAAGAACATGAGGCTGCTTACTGATATTAGTGTTAACGAGAAGCAACAAATTGAATTTTCAAATTGGATTTTAGATGTTGGTGATGGTAATCTAGCATTGCCAAATGACGAAATTGCAGAAATAGACATACCTGAGGAGTTCCCGATTACTAATGTTGGTAATCATGTTGAATCTATAATTGAAGCTGTATATGGTATGGCATTCTAGTAAACAAATTGCCTAAGTGGTTTGAAGAAAGGGCTATTTTGTGTCCTAAAAATGATGATGTCAATACAATTAACAATCTTCTGCGAGAAAGACTTGCCGGTAATTTTGTATAAGTTTGTGGATAATTTTTACTATTCTTTGTAATGTTATATCTTTTATAGTAATTCTAATTTTTCCGTTGTTTTAATTGCAGGGGAGGAGAAAACATATTTTAGTTGTGATGGTATTGACCCAACAGATCATAAATTCTTTAGTAATCCGACCTATACTCCTGATTTTCTGAACACTGTAAAAGCATCATGTCTACCTAATCATGCTTTACGACTCTAAGTAGGATGTCCTGTTATGCTGCTACAAAATATTAATCCAGATGAAGGGCTTTGCAATGGTACAAGACTCCAGATTACTCACTTGGCTACTCATCTTGTGCAAGCTAAAATTCTTACATGTACTAAGATTGGTAAAACTGTGCTGATTTCGTAGAATGGTGATATGTCTGTCTGATACAAAAATTCATTTCAAAATGCGGAGGAGACAGTTGCCACTAATTGTGTCATTTGCTATCACAATCTACAAAAGTCAAGGACATACATTGAGGCATGTTGGTCTCTAAAACTTGTATTTTCACATGGTCAGCTGTATGTGGCATTGTCAAGGGTGAACAGGAAATCATGACTTAAAATTTTGATAACAGATAAGAAAAGGAAACCTCAAAAGAGAACTACAAATGTTGTGTTCAAAGAAGTGTTTCAAAACGTTGTTTAGTTATTACTCGTTTTGATGTTAGTGTTTTTCTAATTTCTCTTTTGCTTATTAAGTTATTGTTTTACTTTCTACTGCACAATTATTTTATGTATCACTACTCTGTTTATGTGTAATCTGTTTTCTACATGTGTTCTTGCTATTAGCTTTTTCTTTTAGGTTTTGATAAACTATCACTATATAGATATATATCAATAGTCTTTGAAATTTATAATTACTTTGTATTTTTTTACTGTAACACTAAAATATTTTACAAACAAACTAGATATTGAGACAAACCTTTTATACATATGTTCAGATTCTAAATCAATATTTCCCAAACACACGCTATTCAAACTCCACATTTCCCAGTTTTCATTGATATATATATTTAGAATTAGACGATTATCAGTAAGGCGTAATTTAAAATACCTTTAACTCTATTATCCTCTTGAATCCGAGTATGTCCATGATATAGTATCCATCTATACGTGTCTTCATAAAAATTTTGCTAAGATCATAGAACACATAAACATGCCAAGTCAATTATAATTTAGTTAGCCACTACTAAAATAACAAACTTATTTTTGCGAGCAATCAAATGTTTTGTATTTAAAGTCAATTAGTTATACAATATAGAATATGACGGCTTATCTTTTGGTTGTTTTCCCTGTTTATTGAGTTGCTAGATATTGTTGTATTTAGATTCAACTCTATGACTTTTTATAACCATGTTTCAAGTTTACTACCTGCAGAATATTAAAAGCAAGTATCATACATGTTTCCAATGTATCTAATGTATTATGAAAACAAAAACACAGTTTCATAAGTATTAGATTTGACCAGAAATACCAATTTTAGTGAAGACAGAACTAATGATGTTGACCAAGTTTGTCTCCCCTTCAACTCTGTCCTTATAACAATAAAACCTGCAAACATCAATGTATCACTCACATCTCTGAACAACTAAGTTAAAACTTATACAATTGAAACCACTTATGCCAATAAGAAAGATCTCAACAAGATTTAATCATTGAATAGTAATTAATTCAACTAACCTCAATATTCGATCCTGACCGCGAGGGTGAATTCAAAGGCTTTTACGTATGTATGAATACTTACCATTGTGTTCATACTCACAATTCTGACATCCCAGCAATCTTGCTTTGCTGTGATGTAGTTAAATCGTGAGCGACAATCGATTTGGTTGGAGGTTGTTTTTCTCAGGTTATTAGGTTTTCGTTATCTTACCGTGATTTTTTTCATTATATTTATGAGTTTTCTTTTATATAGAAAAAGTTTATCCGATAATTGTTTTAGTGGATCGACATTGTGCTTTGCAGAGCAATGTTTTAGACATAGCTTATATTTGTTAATTTATGTTAATCAATTTGTTTGGACTCTGAGATATAAATATTTACAAACCTGGTATTTGCTAAAGATTGTAGTATTTATTTTAAATTGGTAACTAATCAGAGATTTTTACTCTTTTAGTCACAGTTAATTTTATTATTGACTAACTATACGATTGAAAAAATCAAATAGCATAATATAAAAATTGATTAATTACAATTTTTGTTTTACTTATCCACTTCTAACAGAATTCCCATTTACATTACGATAAGTCAGCAACAATAATCTATATATTCTCTTTCTCTCCTCTAAAATAAGAAAACAATAAAATCCGAACACATTTTTAATCACACGACATGACAGATTTTATTGAATTTACGAATGAAAAAAATAGTGTCGATCTCGAAGATGATTCTTCTTATGAACATAACTCTCTAACAATCATTGCTAATTTTCTGAGTTTTAATGAGGTTCGTTTTATTTATATAATACACACTATTTCTATTATGTTTAAGTTTTAATTTAACTGTTTATTAAAGTTTTATACTCGCAGCAAGAATTTGAAATACCTCAAACACAGGATGTTTGTTTAATCACTAAAACGAGTTTTACACCATCAGTGTCTAAACGAATGACTCCTAAGTTTGATGTGCTGTATGGAGATGTTTCTCTCGATACAAATTTGTTCAATCAAATCGGATATCAAGAGAAAGTCAATGTTGAAAATTTTGCATCATCAATCAATAATTTTAATGTTGTTCCTTCGAATAACAAAGTTCACTCTTCTAAATGAAAAGCTGGAAGATGAATCATCCGCATTTAACTCTCAATACACATCATTTTGATTCTAATAAGCTTACTTTTGCTTTATGCGTTATAGTTCATTAGGAAATTTTGTCTACGTGTTCCATTAGTTATCAAATTTTAAATTTGATGTCTTATTCCATGGGTCTTGCTTCGTGTATATCACATTTGCACTTTACTTGTTTCATAATAACAAAAGTTGTTTTTTTAAAACAAAACAATACTATTCTCCGCATTACCAGCACGGTACCATCCTAGTTTAAGTGATGATCAAGACCAAAATAAAATTTAGAATAAATTTAATTTCAACTTAGATGAAGAATTATAAGTAAACTAATTAGTAAGTGATGAACTTAGTTACCCAAATCAAAAGAGAAAAACACTCAAAGACAAAATATGCTTTTGTAAGAACAAATCATCACTCAGAACAAAAAAAAAGCTTTTTCAAATAGATTCCATACCAAAGGTTGAAAATTGATGACTATGAGTGACACCAATAAATCAAATTAAGATTTGACCCATCAAAAAAAATATCACAATTAAACAAAAGTCTCACTTCACCTAGTTCAGTACTTGGGCTTAATCGCTTTGCTTCCGCCATAGATGTTGTTTCTTCGATCTCAAATACGGCTTCGTATTGGTTTTCTCCTCCGTTACAATCACATCGGCTTCTTCTTCTTCGTTTAAAATCTGGTTTGGCTTAATCTGGTTTGTGAATTCTGGTTTTTTCTTGATTTCTATTTAGTTGGTAAGATTTTGAAGAGTTCATCGGCTGACATTGACCCTTGGTCGAAGCTTTCACAGGAGTTTAAGCCTGCCGGTAATGCAGAAATCAAAATTGAAACATGAATTGAGACTCGAAGGGTTTTGAATATGGTGATCTTAAGGGACGTTTCTTCACTGGGATTGCGTCGGATTGACAAAAGTCACGAGAAAAATGAGAATATTGGACTCATATTAGAATTTTTTGATAATAGATTGATTGGCATTTTATGTTGGAGGAAAATCAAAAACTTTATACTGAATATTCAAAGTTTTTAGTAATGAGAACTGGTGAAAACGAAGAGATTATTCTTGAGAAGAATTGAATAATAATGTGCATAAAAAGAAAGAAGAAAGTTTCCAAGAGAGAGAGGAAGAGAGACATGGAGAGAGACATGGAGAGAGATTTGGGAAAGAGATGATGTAATGATTATCTTAATCGAGATAAACAGAAAATGAATAAAAGATAATTAAGGAGGAAGTGGGCTATGAGACGTGGGATAGTTATTATGTTTTTCTACAAATTAAAACAAACTATACGAACAAAAACACACACGGTCTCTATAGCCCACAAAAAAGTGAGATTATTTTTATTATTATTATTTTAATAATTAAACAATCAAAGGACTAAAAACATAATTTATAATTGTTTACAATTCGAGGTTGTTTACATAAATGGACCTCTATTTTAATAATATTAAATTTATCAATAGTTTGTGTAATTTCAAAAGTCAAAACCATCAAGCTTATCATTTTTGTATTTACTAATGTTTTTATTCTGATTGATTATTGTTGTTTGGTTTTTTATAGATATTCGAAGTGCTATGATAAAGTGTACTTTTTCCTCACGATTTCAGGTTTTGTGAAAAAAAAAAAGTCAAAATCACCTTGCAATCCATATCTTAATTTAATGATCACACTTTCTTATAATAATATATTTCCTATGATATATGAAATAGCCGCTTAATGTTTTCTCTGTTAATGTAAAGGTAAAATTGATGGTCTAGATTTGGCAAGCTTTGTTTGCCAACTTCCACCAGATTCAAAAGGTACTACATTTTCTCTGCATTAAGTAGATTATAGAAATCAACATAGAGTGTTGAAGACTACCTTGTCATTGTATAATGTTCTCTGTATGCCCATATTGGTTGCAATCGCTTAGAAGAGCGATAAGCATTGTTCACATTCACCATTTTTTATATTTCCTTATTTCATTTGTTGATTCAAGGTCTGACGTACTGCACTGCAGATGCTAGTTTTGTTAGAACCAGAAAAGAAACTATTGTAAATCCTAGAGGTAAGATTTGACAGTTTTTTCCCTTTTTATTGTCAATGCTGCAAAGTGATAACTCGCACGAAACTAGTGAAGAAGCAGATGAATTAAGGTGAGTCATCTCATCATTGGCTGTATTATTTGTTTGTTGGCAAACCATTTGTCTTTGATGGATGTACTTTAGTTTTACCTATGCTGTGTTATTTGTTTAACTTGCTCATATTTATTTCACATTTGTACGCTTGTTGGTATGAAAACTATGTATTATAATGACTTTAGGATTTTAAAGTTATTTTAAAGATAATATCCGCGGATCCTATATTCGGGTATCCGCAATTTTGAATTCAGATACATATACTAATACAACGAATATTACGGGGGAAAAAATTCAAACAAACCTCCAACTTACCAAGTTATTCAAAACGTCACTACAACAAGTTCTAACCTTAAAGAACGCTCTAAACCAAGTGCGAGGATGTTGGTCTTGCAAGGCCAGAAAAGCCTGTGGATTATACCTTCGCAAAGCTACCATATTGGCAGCAAACTCGCCTTGTGTATAACTCTGAGCAATCATCCAAAACAAACGTTGTAGCTTCATGTCTTTGTTATCTTTTCTCCAATTCTCCATGATATGGCATGCACATTGTCTGTGTTCAGCTTAGGGAAGTACAGTGTGCATGGCTTTAACCAAACCGTGTGATGCAAATCAACTTAAATCAAAGTTGAGCTCTTACAAAATCACAACTTCGATTCACAAAGTAACAACTTAAATCAAACCTTTTGCTTGTCAGAAATTATGAAAACATTCCCTCCATCTCATAGCTCTAAGTTTCCAGCCAATAATCTCATAAACCAATCCCAATTACTGTTATTTTTGACTTCTACTACTGCCCAAGCTATAGGAACTATCCTATTATTACCATCTTGTCCAACAGCAGCTAAGAGGTGCCTTTTTATGTACCACTTAAGGAAAGCACCATCTAGACCTATGATTGGCCTACATGTGCGTTTCCAACTCTGTTTAAGCGAGTTAAAACAGATGAACAGACGGTGCAACCTCTGCTTACTCCCAATGTAAGGACTCGGGATGGTCTCAATCTCAAAGACAGAGTGCCTATTAGACAGCAACACCTCTGATTGGTAATCCCAAATTCGATCAAAGTAAGCTTTGTGACTTGCGTTTCTTTCTCTAGCAAGTCATGCCTTAGCCTTAGCATTTTGATCCTCACTGACATTTAACCTGTATTTTCTTCTCACCTCAGCTACCATCTCTTGTTTTCTCATCTTTGGATTCCGCCTTAACCTCTCTTCAAACAACAAAGCAATCGTTTTTTGCTTCAATAATCGAGTATAACCTGATCTATTACATGTATGCTCATCAATGAAGACTTTCACTTGCATCTTCTATAATCTCCTTTCATACGAGCAGTATATTCTCCATGGACAACCCTTAGCTCCAATTCTATTTGATTCTGATTTGTACGTCCTAATGTCATACTTAGACCTCAATGAGTACCTTAGAATAGTGATCCTGACATCATCTTGAGAATTGAATGTCTTTCCCAAACGTAAGAAGAAACCTTCTTCCTTAATTTCAGGCCGCAAATGAGTGTTATGTTCCTTGTCTACTTTTGAATCTGATGACAAAGGATCTGAAACCTCCTCTTCATCCCATACATCATCCCCACTGTCTTCATCGCTAACAATATTTTTTTATCTACCCCAACAGCTTGCCCAAAGTGAGATTCAAAGTCTTCACACTCCTCTTCGTCAACACCAACTCGATTCCCATCTTCTTCTACATATTCCTCTTCTCTATTGTCCAAATCATCTTCATTTTCAATGATTTCATCCTCCTTTTTGTTCTGTTCTTCAAACTTTTCTTCTTCCTCCTCATTCACGTTGTTCGCAGACATCACAAGTATCACCGGACATCTCACCGGATAGGAAACATAAGCACCAGGTGATCTCTGGTGATATGGGCTACACAATTTCCTTGCTTTGTTTTTCCTTTTAGGCATTTCGATGAAATTCCAATCTCAGAGAGAAGTGATGGAGGCAATTGAATTTGGGGATTTTTGCTCAATTAGGGTTTCTCCTTTGATTATCTATCTGTTTTACAGATAAATTGAATGCAGAGTTTCATTAAACGGTAGTTTATTAACAATGGTAAATCGGATTAAGAATTATGTTAGTTGATTTAGCGTCGCGGTTAAACAGAATGGTCAATAGTAAATTGAGGGTTTATTTGGCGATCAACGTAAAAAATTGATGTTAGTTTTGGAGGTTTGTGAGTTTGTGGTTTATTCTACCCATTTTGGTTAGTTGGATGTTTGTGATTTTTTACCCTATATTACGGATATGATATCAAAAAAAGACTGGATATCCATTACAGAACTAATAAAAAACTAAAAACATTAAGGTCGACAGTCTATATCCACCCCAAAGTTTGGATATAACCACTGGTCCACCTATATTTTGATCTTCGATCTAATTGCACACAAACTAATGTGTTTAAAGTCTAATTGCACCTTAACTTATTGAATATCGATCTAATTCAATTTGTCACTCGGTTACCTTATAATCATGGCCAGTTTTGGTTCACACAATACAAAGCCAGACCAAATTCAATAAATTTACCTGTTTCACTATCCAATTTACTGAAAATTTTGAGAATTTATTTTTTGATTGACAATGAGCAATGCTTCACCAAACGCAGTCGCTTCTCAACTCGATGTTGATTTCTCCACTTCATCTTATATTCTCAATTCGAATATAGCCAACGAATTCAACAATGCGGTGTAACATCCAAGAGTAAGCTTATGCTTAAGCTCAAATTTTTAGTCTTTGTTCATCTTCCTACAAAATTCCAAAACAAAAAATGCATCTCCCACTGAATCACAGCTCTTTATCATCCATAACCTAACCTTAAACACAACACTAAGGAATCCATAGTGTTTGATTAAGTGGATTTGCTTGGAATATGCTATGTATTCAATTTGCTTTCTCCCTCATAGAAGAAGTCTTGGATTCAAAAGAAGAATAAGAAGAGATGCAAAAGAATAGACACTGTGATTGAAACTCGGATTCTGTGAGATCCAATAACAAAATTCAATAGCTGTTTTGGTATCTAGATCAAGTGAGAACAACGACAAGACATGAAAAGGACTTATTGCCGGAAGATTGATTTCAGTGACGAAGATTTATGCTAATTGGGTTTCAATAAAACTTTGAGCAGACGGTGCGGAACACTCGATTCGTCGGCTTCTTCCATAGGTCAATTTGCAAAACTGGCAAATCAAATCACGTGAATCATTTCGTTACGGATTTAGGAATTGTTTTGATGAATGTCAGAGGCTGGGATTAGCTTTGTTTAAATGAATTTCAAGTTTCATTTTTTAGAGAACGAAAAATTGGGGGTTTTGGTGTTCAAGGGTTCGTGAAACTGAAAAGTTTTTTAACTGGGTTTAACTTTACGAACCGCTAAATTAAATGGGTTCTAATTTGTTCTAATCGAGTCGAATCGGGTTTACTTTGGCTAATAATTGGGTTCATACCAAAACTATTTTTAGCAGTAACACTAACCCGTAATTAACCACGAAATTGTGCAATTAGATTGACTTTTCAATACTTTAAGTTAAATTGGATTGAAAAGTTGCTCTCAGTCTGGTGGTTAGGATGATCCAGCTAATGACTTGGCACCCGGGTTCGATTCCTACCTGCTGCATTATGGTAGCTTAAAAAAAGGGATTTTAAGGGTGGGTTTTAGGCTATGGATCGGGCCTTGTCGATCCAATGTTGACAAAAAAAAAGTTAAATTGGATCAATATTGAATAAGTTAAAGTGCAATTAGACTTTATACATATTAGTTAGTGTGCAATTAGATCGAAGATCAAAATATCGGTAGACCAGATTTTATATCCAAACTGTGGGGTGGATCTAAACCGTTGACCCAAAACATTACATTTAGTTTTTTTTGTCAACATATTACTTTATTATAAAAATGAGGATTGACCTCAAAGTTACAACAAAACTGAAAGGGTTAACGATCTATTTCCCCCTCGTAAGTTCTATATAACACCACTTCCACCCAAACTTTTCGGATAGTTCAAATTCCACCTATATTAAAAAGTTAAATAGCTAATTACACCCAAATCTAAAATTGAACTCCTATTTCACCATAATATAACATTTAAATACCCAATCACACATAAACCATAATTAATTACGGTTTACTATAAATCAGTGGAAGACACCTTCTTATCATTTAATATCTCTTTTCATCTTCTTCGACATCGATTAATTGCTCGAAATCCAAACATATTAAAATTTCAGAAAAGAAAAGAGGAGATTGTGGACATATCGTTACATCTGAAGATACTTATCTCAAGCAAAAGATCCTCTTCCTCTAACTAGAATCTTTCCTCTTTCACTATAACTATATCACACGCATGCTGCCTTGTTTACTATTTTTCAATATTCATTTGTTTTGTCATTTCCATGATTTTGCTTCGTCATTTCTGTGATTTTGTTTCGTTATTTTCAATGTGTTCATAATTTAGAATTCGGTTTAGTATTTGGGTGGATAAATATTAAGATTTGTTTCTAATTCCATATTTCAGTTACAAAATTTGGTTTAGTATTGGGTGAATCAATTTGGTCTGAAATTTGTATCGGTTTGATAATTTATAGCAATAAACCCACTTCAACTCAGTTTGGGGGTAATTAGCTATTTAGCTATTAAAATAGGTTGAATAGAACTATCCTCAAAGTTCGGGTGAAATTGGTACTATATAAAACTTACGAGAGAGAAATAGATCCTCCACCCAAAGTGAAAACATAAGCTTATCCTCTAAAACTACGATAAAGGAAGACAATTTTATGATTCAGAGATTGAGAGATTAAATGGAAAGAAAAACTTCTAAACGAACTCTTTAGTCTCGAATAATCTTCTAGAAAAGAGGAGAAAGTAGGCCAGTCTTCAAGTTTGGAAATCATCTTCAAGACATATGTACTATCTGTCGCAAGATCAACCTCCAAAAAATCAAGAGACATAAGGCATTTCATTGCCCATAAGACCACTTCTACTTCGGAATGCAGTGTCGATAGGCTCCTCGGGATTGACCTTGCCCCTTCACAAATACCCTGCACTGAATCCAGGAAACAAACCTAACCAATTCCAGAGTAAGAAATATGAATCACGCCAAGCCCCATCCACAAAACACCGGTATCCAGGGAAGGCCTGATCGAACACCAAAGGGCGAGCCACCCCATCCCAACAAAGGGACGATTCCACTTGACCAACAAGTGAGGAAGGTTCCAGATTTTTATTAGCTTGAAACAATTCTGCCGCATCTAATTCAGCTTGTTTAAGAACGTCCCGATAATCCTTATCAAAATTGGTAAACAACTTTTCATTTTTTGCCTTCCAAATATGCCATAGAATCCATGGAAACACCAAATTATCAGAACCGTTCAGTAATCTCCAGAATAAATAATCTATATTTGTCCCCACAGCGAGACCAGGGAAACAATTAATGACTGATGGTATATTCGATAATGGCCAAGTCTAAATTGCTGGAGGACATTCAAATAATACATGGTTTATCGATTTCCCATCAGCACCACATCGAGCACAATAATTATCACAATTAATTCCTCTGCTTCTTAACTTATCTTTTACCGCCACACAGCTTAAGATCACTTGCCAAACAAAATTTTTAAGATTTGCTGGACACTTTAACTTCCAAGCTTGAGCTTGTAAAGTCTCTAAATTGGGACCCATTGATCCCATAACACTTGATGAATTTGACTCCTCAATCTTATAGCCTGATTTTACTATATAACGTCCTGATTTAGCAAAATGCCATCCCCATGAATCAGAGCGCTGAAATCATGAAATATGAATACCTAATAACAATTTCACATCCTCTGGGACTAAGAATTGCCTCAAAGGGATTTGTCTCCAAGATCTAGTAACTAGATCAATAAATTGATCAACTGTTAGTGATATAAATAACCAGGGTTCAATTCCCCTTGCTGGTCTTGGAACAACATCACAAATCCATGGATCACGCTAAACTAAGGTAGAATGACCATCACCAATCCTTCTTATAATCCATTTACTAACCAAAGGCCCTTGCAGAAACAATACTTCTTCAACCATAAGATGGGGAATTAATTCTAGTTGTATCCATTGGACTATTATTCTTATAATAATGTCCTTTAAAAACTCTAGCGAATAGGGAATCAGGAAATATAATAACCGCCATAACTGCTTAGCAAGTAGTGCAGTATTTAATTCCTCTAGAGCCCTGAAACCTAGGCCTCCAACACACTTAGGTTTGCATAGTTTCTTCCCTTTTAACCAATGAATCCCTTTCGAAGTTTCTGAATTACTCCATCAGAAATTAACAATAGTTGAATTCAATTTCAATATCACTGATTTTGGTAGATGGAAACAAGACATGACATATGTTGGTAATGCAGTTAAAACTGACTTAAAACGAACTTCTTTACCTCCCTTAGATAAAAGTTTTGATGTCCAACTATTTATCATTTTCATAAGTTTCTGTTCCACAAAGGAAAAAATCTTTGTCTTAGCTCCACCTAAGCTTTCTGGAAGGCCTAAGTATGTCCCCATACCTCCCAGATTCTGAATACCCAGGGTGCTATGAATAAGACATTTATTTTCGTCTAACACAGAGTGACCAAATTGTATAGAAGACTTCTCAAAATTAATCTGTTGGCCATAAATTTTTTCATAGTCATGAAGGACCTGTTTAATTGCAAGAGCCTCTTCTTGAGTAGCCTTACAAAGAAATAGACTATCATCTGCAAATAAAAGATTGGAGACCTTAGCACTCACTCTAGCTATAGCAATACCATTAATCTTATTCTTGGATTCTGCTTTTCGCAAAAGCAAAATCAATACTTCAGAACATAAGATGAACAAATATAGCAATAGAGAATCCCCCTGACGGAGCCCTCTTTTGGGGATAATTTTTCCTTGAGAGAGCCATTAATTTGAACCGAGAATTCAACAGACCTAATACAATGCATTACACATTGAATCCAGTGGTCATTAAAACCAAAACGTTAAAGTAAATTTTCCACAAACTTCCACTCTACTCTATCATAAGCTTTGCTCATGTCTATTTTAATGGTCATAAACTTGCCTTTGACAGCCTTGTTTGTTCATAGTGCATGGAATATTTCTTGTACTATCTGAATATTATCAGCAATCAACCCTCTAGAGACAAAATAAATTTATAGGCCTAAATTCTGATATTTTTGTAGGCCTTGCAATCTTGGTAATAAGACAAATATTTGTTTTATTTAAATTGTCATCAAAATGACCATCCTAAGAAGAGTTATTCACAAGATGTAGAAGACCAGTCTTAATAATCTCCCATGATTTTTGGAAAAATAAAGCTGTCATTCCATCTGGGCCTGGAGTTTTCCTAGAATCTATCGTAAATAAGGCTTTCTTAACGTCCTCCTTTGTAGCCACTGCTAATAAAAGTCGATTATCTTCCTCAAATACCAACACATTAAATTCACTAAGAGATTCCATTTAATTTGTTGAACTGGTAAACGAAAATAATCCTAAAAAATAAGATTTTGCCTCTTGAGAAATATCTTGATCCTTGGTTACCCAATTCCCCAAAGAATCTTGAAGGCCAACAATCCTATTTTTTGCCCTTCGTTGTTTTGTTTGAGCATGAAAGAACTTTGTATTATTATCTCCCTCCTTAAGCCACTTATTTCTACTCTTTTGTTTCCAATAGATTTCTTCATCGTCATAAGCTTGTTTGAGCTATCCTCTAAACTCTAAAATATCACTTAAAGGACAAGAATTATCATTTTGACTATCCTCTAATTTTTGTTGTAAACATATAATATTATCTCTGCCTGATGGAATATTTATTTCTGCCACTTAGAAATCTCCCCTTTACACCTTTGAATCCTACTAGAAACGATAGAGGTCGTCTACAAGAGACACCCTGCCACTCTCTCTCAATGGTCTCCTGAAAACTTTTTTTGTTAATCCATCTCCTATCAAAAGAGAAATTAACCATTCTTGAGATTACCGAAATCCAGAAATTTCCTAGAATAGGAAAATGATCCGAGCATATCATTGGTAAATATTTAACATAAGAGAATTGAAAAATATTATGCCAATCCTCATATCCAAGTGACTTATCACGTTTACATCTGACAATTCCATTTGGTCTTACCCCTCTCCAAGATCAAGTGTTACTAAGACAGGGAAATTCAATCATTCTGGAGTTTAATAACATATTATAAAAATCAAGGAAAGAACTCGCAAGCCGAAGAGCTCCGCCTTCTTTCTCATGATTTCCAGACAATTCATTAAATCCTCCATAATTAACCATAGGCTATCTCTTAATATATCAAATTTTGTTAATCATTCCCAAACTTGATCATGCAACTTTTGAATTGGATCACCATAAATAAAAGTAATAAAGATTTTGTGGCCTTGAAAAGTAAAGAAATATCAATCATTCTTTTGTTTTTTAAGATAATATCCACATTAAAATGTTTATAATGTTATGAAACTGAAGGAATTGAGAAGTGAAATGAATATTATTATTAATGAACAAGAGTTACATATTTATAGGGGAATACAATCTCATGAATAAGTAAAGTCCTTATAGAATAGGAAATAGGTGAATCTGTCTTTAATCTAATAGGCCGGTTATGGAGTCATCCATATGATTTATAACACTCCTCCTTGGATGAGATAACCGTGCCTGACAAAAAACCAGGATCTCTATAATGCGCTGGGGAATGTTGCCTCATTACAACCTTACCAGGAAAACCGAGTGGGATAAAACCATGGTAAAGGAAAAAGAGTACAACACGCACTACTCCCCCTGATTTAAGCATCACTATAGATCCTTAAGTCTTCGCATTCCGATCTGATGGATGAGCTTCCGGAATGTTGAAGTTTGCAATGATTTGGTGAACAGGTCGGCTGAATTCTCGCTTGATCAGATCTGTTGAACTTTGACCTACATGTCCTTCTGCAACTCGTGGGTGAAGAAGAACTTAGGCAGAATATGCTTTGTTTGATCTCCTTCGATGTAGTCGTCCTTAAGTTGAGAAATACATGTAGCATTATCCACGAACATAACCGTTGGCTCCTTATCTTCTTTCATGCCACAATCGGATCGGATATGTTGAGTCATGGACCGTAACCAAACACATTCTCTGCTGGCTTTGTGAATGGCTAATATTTCCTCATGATTGAATGAGGTGGCCGCAATTGTCTGCTTCATAGATCGCCAAGATATAGCCGTTCCTCCATGCGTGAAAACGTATCCGGTCTGTGACCTAGCTTGGTGCGGATCTGACAAATAACTTGCATCAGCAAAACAACCTAATCCATCCGTGTTATGGTTAGTGTAAAACAATCCTAAGTCCTTAGTCCCTTGTAAGTATCTTAGGACGTGTTTGATACCATTCCACTGCCTTTGAGTTGGACATGAACTAAAACGAGCTAGGAGACTCACAGCAAAACATATTTCTGGTCTAGTATGACTAGCCAAGTACATTAAAGCTCCTATAGCACTGAGGTATGGCACTTCCGGAACGAGAATTTCTTCATCATCCTTCTTTGAACCGAATGGATCGCTGTCCAATCCGAGGCTTCTAACAACCATTGGGCTGGTCAATGGATGGGCCTGGTCCATATTGAATCTCTTCAGTACTTTTTCAGTGTATGCCAATTGATGCACAAGGATTCCATTAGATACATACTCAAGTTGTAGCTCCAAACAGAATTTGGTCTTGCCTAGGTCTTTCATTTCAAATTCGGCTTTCAAGCATTCTACTGTTTGGGCGATTTCACCATATGTCCCGAGGATGTTGAAGTAATCCACATATACTGCTATGATAACAAATCCTTTGTTTGCAAACTTCTTGATGAAAATACATGGACTGATCGAATTGTTTCTATAGCCTTCTTTGATGAGATAGTTGCTTAACCGGTTATACCACATACGTCTGCTTTGTTTCAGCCCATATCAGGATTTATTCAGCCTAATGCAGTGTTGATCATGTGACCTTTTCTTATCTTTGAGTTCAATGCCATCTTGTAATCTTATATATATTTCATTGTCTAGTGGGCCATAGAGATATGCGGCTACAACATCCATTAACCGCAAGTCCAATTTTTCTCTTATAGACATACTTATGAGGAATCAAAATGTTGTTGCATCCACCACAGGAGAACAACTCTCTTCATAATCGATTCTGGGTGTTTGTGAGAATCCTTGTGCTACAAGTCGTGCCTTGTATCTAACAACTTCACCAAGTTCATTTCTCTTTCGCACAAAAACCCATTTGTTTCCCACTGGTTTGACATTAGATGGTGTCCTTAAGATCGGACCAAACACATCTTGTTTCTTTAAACTATTTAACTCCACATTTATAGCTTCTTTCCATTTTAGCCAATCTGATCTATGAGTGCACTCTATAATGGACGTGGGTTCTAGATCCTCTTGCGTATTCGCAATGTTAAGTGCTACCTTATATGCAAATCTATCATTGATGTCGACATCTTTTCTGTTCCATCGAGTACCAGACATGATATAATTAATCGAGATCTCATTATTATCAATCCCTTCAGAACCTTGAGATTTGGCATCCCGAACCTTGTTAACTGGTCTGTTAGGGTTAGGGTCGGTTGCAGCCGTGTCTGATATCTTGGGAATCCCGGTTTGATACATTGCACCTTTCTTTGTTTTCCGGGGATTCATATCTTTGGAACACATAGGTCTGCCACGTTTTNAGACACTGTAGCAACTTGAGTTAGTCCCTTTTGGACATCTATTCATACTGGTGCATTACAAGCTGGTACGTACGATTTAGTAACTTTCTTCGGGGCAGTAAAGGATTCTGGCAATTGATTAGCTAGCTTTTGTAAATGAATAATCTTTTGGACTTCA
>OVBA01003319.1:0-28633 GCA_900406435.1 Lepidium aucheri | reverse complement strand
ATTCTTGATAAATATATTTACAAGAATGAAGAAAAAGTAGAAAAAATTAATTAAAAAAAAATACCATTTATTTTATTTCGACTATCAAAAATTTAATATATAGTGGCTCCATGAAGTTCATCTAGCATATCGTCTAAACGTGGAATGGGATGGCAATACTTGATGGTGATGTTGTTGATTGCACGGCAGTCCACACACATCCTCCATGATCCATCNTATCCTTCTTTGGCACGAGCAATACTGGAACAGCACATGGACTAAGATCTCACGGATGTATCCTTTGTCCAATAAGTCTTGAACTTGTCGCTCTAGTTCCTTAGCTTCTTGCGGATTGATGTGGTAAGCCGTACGGTTTGGTAGTGCTAAACTGGGAACGAAGTCAATCTGGTGTTCGATGCCTCGAATTGGTGGTAAACAAGCTGGTGTCTCTTCTGGAAACACGTCTTTAAATTGCACTAAGATCTCACGGATTCTTTGTGGCAAATCTGCACAAGACATCTC
The DNA here is from genome assembly GCA_900406435.1 of Lepidium aucheri. Classification (NCBI taxonomy): domain Eukaryota; kingdom Viridiplantae; phylum Streptophyta; class Magnoliopsida; order Brassicales; family Brassicaceae; genus Lepidium; species Lepidium aucheri. The sequence continues at coordinate 28,132 of OVBA01003319.1, read as the reverse complement.
AAGACACACATTCTCTTTGAAGAGCATTAGTGGCACGGTTTGCTTGGCATACAAGGTCTTCTCAATAACACTCAGTGTTACAAAGAGAGAAGGTTTACTTACCTTGGTGGACTGAACCATTTTCAGCTGAAGCTCATGAACTTGTGCTGGTTTTAAAGGTGCCAAGCTATATTTGCGTTTGTCATGCACCGAATAGAAGTTGGTGCGGCTATTGTGTATCGCTTCTTTGTCAAACTGACATGGTCTGCCAAGTAGAAGATGTCCAGGTTGCATGGGAGCTACATTATATAGTGCCTGGTCTTGGTATGTTCCAATACTGAAAGGCACAGTTACTTGCTCGGAGACCCTGATCTCAACTTTGTCGTTGAGCCATCTCAAGCGGTATGGTCTTGGATGCTTTGTCGTGGTGAGACCAAATTTCTCAACCAAAGACTTGCTAGCCACGTTAGTACATGAACCACTATCTATAATGAGACTACATACCTTGCCACTTATAGTACATCTCGAGTGGAAGATGTTTTCTCTTTGTGTGGTTTCATCCGGCATAACCATAGAGCTAAGTACGCGGCGAGCTACAAAGAGTTCTCCTACATCCGGGTAGGCTATAGTCTCTTCAGCCTCCCCTACTGCTTCATCTACCTCCATCTCGTCCTCATCTTGTGATTTATACTCTCCTCCATTGGTGACAATCATTGTCCTTCGATTTGGACACTCTCTAGCCATATGTCCGCGACCTTGACACTTGAAACACACAATGTCACGAGTTCTAGTAGAATTTGAAACTTTACTAACCTCAGGTCTTTGACTATTAGCTGGTTCTTGTTCAGCTTTCTTGTAGCGACTATCTTGCTCAATAGGTTTGCCTTTGTCTTGTGGCCTAGTGGCGGGTGCGGTCCAAGAGTTGTTGTTCTTGGTGCGGTTTGATGCAGCCGTCTTTCTCTTGATGTGTTGCTCAGCTTGTATGGCAAAGTGCAGCAACTCTCTCAACTTATGATATGGCTGCCTCTCCACTTTTCTTGCTATTCGGTCTCGTAGACCATCCAAAACTTGAGCCATAATAGTCTCCTCCGGTTCTTCGGTTTCTAGCTGGTCCTTCAAGCTTTCAAACTCTTCAAAGTATTCCTCCACAGACCTATTTACCTACATCAACTTATGAAACCTTTTTTGTAAGTCTCTATGGAAATAAGGAGGTACATACCTTTTCCTCAAATTAAACTTCATCTCTTCCCAAGTAGTGACTTGGTTGTAGTGATGGCGTCTACGTTTGGCCATGTCATGATCCCACCATGACAAGGCATTGTCCGTAGTTGAGCAGCAGCAAAGCTCACTCTTTTGTGGTCAGCATAATGGTAGCACTAAAAAATATACTCCATTCTCTTCTCCCAATNAAAAAATATACTCCATTCTCTTCTCCCAATCGAGATATGCTTCCGGATCAATCTTACCGGCAAACGTTGGTGCGGTAAGCTTTGGATCGATATTGGTGCGTACCGGATCATCTCGCTCACGTCCATGGTGCTGTGGATCCCTCATTCGTGTGGTACGGTGTCTAGGAGGTGGATCATCAGGGTCTGGATCAAATTCTTCCTCCCTATATGCATCTGTATCACCTTCCCTTGAGTGTGCGGACATGCGGGTGTTACCCGATCTTGGCTCCAAGCGATCCATGTGTGTGTTGATGGCTTGTAGTTGAGCTTGGAGCTGAGCCAATATTTCAGCTATGTTCGGTATGTTGGCTTGATTCTCCATGCTCCTACACACGAAAAATATGTAGTTACTTTTTTTTGTAAAAGTAAAATGTGAAAAGAAGTAAAAACGCAAAAATGGAAAGAACGATTAATGGAAACAACACAATTCTCTGCACCCTACACGATTTTAGAGATCAAACACCCAATTTCTTTGTCTTCTACAATTGCAAACTAAGAACCCTAGACGTCACAAACAAGTTGAAACTCGGATCTAAGCAAACAATAGCTCAAACAAGTCGGAAAACTCAACTAACAACCAATGCGATAACAATGAAGCAAATATTGGAATAAAATCGTAATAAAAGCGAAGATTAAGGATAGATAGAACCTTCTAGGAAACCTTTGGCTGTGATACCAATATGATACACGCCTCAAGGTGCTTCTCTAAGGTTGTTGGGAATGAATCTTAATCAAAGAGAAACCGAAGTACTCCCTTTGCTAAGATGTGGATATGATGCGGAAGTTGGTGGATTGAAGAGTGATCACAAGAAGAATGGTGGCTTCTTGATAGACTCGGACTCACTTCTGATCAAGGGGAATCCTCTCGAGATCACTTGTTGTAGATTGCACGTTTAGACAAAACGGTTAAGCTTCCAACAACTAGGTTTTTCTATCTACAAAAAGTTTGATCTTTATTGATGAAAAGTTCCAAAAAAGATACACGGCTGCAAAGGGACCTTATATAATGGTCCTATCAGCTAGCCCTAGGGCCGGCTTAAAGTAAAACAAACCAAAAAGATGGGTCGTAGCCCATTAACAAGCAAACACAAAACAAAACGCAAAAACAACTAACTTAGAGTTCGGTTTGGCCTTATTTCACAAGCCGAAGCCTTGTCCACTTACTAAACGAAATTAAAAGGCCTATGGACTCTAAGACTCTCTATTCTAAAAGACTGGAGCCATTGGGCTTGGTGGACCGGCAAAGACATTTATATTAAACACAAAACATACCTTGTTGAACAGAATGAAAGGCCAAGCCTTGTTGGTTGCTTCCAGCTCAAGTCTTGATGGTTCTTGGCCCTCTTGATTAGCTTCTTGAATGTCTTGAATGTCTTGGTTCTCTTCTTGACGTGATGCTTGGTCTTGGTCTGAGTCCTTTGTCTTCTTCAAACTTCTTGAAAACACTTCAACATGGCTCTTGTCAATTTTGGTGTGGTCCGGTGAAGAAGCATCCTCTTCTTTGCTTAGCACTTCAGCCACAGTTTCTCCTAGTTGCTCTCTAAGCTTGCGTGCTCTAGATCTGGTCATGGGTCTGCTTGGTTCCATTGGCTTGATGCCCTCATCACACATGTGGATTACACCCTTATTTACACAAGTACTCGTTGGGTTGCATACACCCACTTTGAGTGCAGTTTTTCCAGCTTAGATCATTGTACTTGCTTGAGGCCAAGCAAGATCTAAGTTTAGGGGAGCTGATGTGTTTGATTTTTGATAGTTGTAGAGTCTTATTTTAGGTCATTTTGCACTCATCTAGCTACACTTTCTTTGCATTTAGGTCCGTTTAGGTTAGTTTTGCACTCTTTGCATTTGCATTTGGAGTTTTTGACTTTATTTAGGTAAAGGAGCAAAAAAGGAGCAGAAAAGGAGCAAAACTGGAGCTAAGGAGAATTGGAGCAGCTGCTGGAACGTCTAAATCACAAATGATCGTGCACACTCGGATCGCTACCTCATGGATTGCAAGGCGAGGAATACCCTGAACGCTCAACAACGGTCGCCTCGGTGACTTACCTCAATCTATCTACTACGAGGGAAGACCAATACCCATCTCTCTTCATATTAAAGCTCACACTCGGAGCCATAACTCAACCAAGAACCACGAGGACACAGACATGAAGCACTCCTTGGTGTCCAAGCTTGCGCACGGTCACCGAGGATAGTTTTACTGACCGCCTGGTTGACCGACTTAGGTCGGTTTGACTATTAGGTTACGCAATTAACCCTATAAATACCCCTTTAATGACTTTTTTATAGAATCATTTGATGTTTAGCTAAAAAACTCTCTCTATTTTTATTGTTGTTTCCTTTATGCTTGTTTAAGGTTTGTACTCTTTTAATGGTTATTGATTGAATGAATTAGTATTGCTTTGATCTTCATATTTTCTTCTTGCAATTTTATTAAGCCTTACTTTACTTATGCAATCTAGATCTTCCCCGATCCTCCGCCCTCACAAAATGAGGTGCAAGTAGATCCCTTTGGATCTCGAGGATGGGGAGATTGGAGGCGAAACCATTGATTCCGCCGCCTAGCTATCTGATCTAAACTCCGATCTCTTCTAGTAAGGCTAAGCTTAATGCTGATCTCTCCCTGATCAAGAGAGATTTGATTTGGGCCATGACCAAAGGCTAGCACTAATGGGAACGGCGACAGTGTGCCTTGCTAGTGATGGCTTGATCCGCCGAAGAGAGATCTAGCATGTGCATCGGCCATTAGAAAAGTTGGCTTTGCTTTATGCATTTGGTTTGGCTTGATCACGGCAAGAGTCGGAATGGATCAGCTGATCCGGATAGAGATCTTCACCGCGAGAGCGGGCTGGTCCAGCCAATATCTCGGTCTAGAGATCGCCCAATCGGGCGAGTGGGTGACGAGTTTGTCACCGATCAACCTCTCTATCCTCTTGATCATTTTTCCTTGAATAGCTTAAACCCTATTTTGCATTTCTTACTCTATTTTTATTGTTTTTCTCTGTTATAGCAAATTTAAATTCTGTTCTGTTTTTTGTCTTTAGTCTATTTTGTCCTATTTGCTAGTTTGCGAGCTTAGAATATTTTTAGGATCTATCATTCTGACAGGATGCTAAATTAATTTGAACTATGATCTGGTATTAGATAGGTTGTTTACAAACATTTCTGAGTATTTGGTTCGACAATCCACCTTACTTACCACCACTCTCAATGATTTGATAGAAGAACCGTAAAAACCCTTTTATCATTGGCTTTGAGCAAGATTACTTGACCATGATTATTCTTCAAATCACAAACGACCCATAAAACCGGTTCCCAATGCTTAGCCTTTTGGATTATGCATAAACTGAGACAGAATGTGAATGACATAAGATATTTCTAGTCTAGTGGTGCATAGATATATCAAGCGTCCAACAAGATTTCTATAAGAATTTGGGTCTTCGATCAAATCACCATCTTTAAGAGCAATTTTATGATTCTATTCCAACGAGAATGTAACTAGTTTCACACCAAGAAAACCGGTTTCAGTGATGATATCAAGAGCATATTTCCTTTGGCACAAATAGATGCCCATAGAACTTCGTGCTACTTCAAACCAGAAAATAACGTAGAAAACCCAAGCCTTCCATGTGGAAACAAGTCTTGAGATACTCCTTGAATTCAGCAATAACTGTAGCTGTACTTCCGGATATGATCAGGTCATCAACGTAGACGAGTACATGACACTTCACATTACCGTTGTCCAGAGTAAACAAAGAGCAATCAGGAACATGTTGAGTAAAACTATATTCTTTTAGTGGTAAACTAAGATTTTCAAACAACCATTGGGGAGCTTGTTCTAAGCCATAAAAAAATTTATGTAAACGACAAACCTTGTCCTTTTCTGTAGTTCAAAATCTCGAAGGAAGTTTCATGTACACCTCTTCCTCCAAATCACCATGTAAAAATGTATTGTGAACATCCATTTGGTGGACTTCTCAATCGTTGTTCACAACATGCTGTAAGAAAGCTCATATAGTCACCATCTTTGCAGTCGGTGCAAAGGTTTCGTTATAGTCTAACCTTTCGATTTGATGATTACCAAGTACAACTAACTGTAAAGTACAACTAATTGTGCTTTGTGTCTCTTTATATATCTATCTGCTCAAAATTTGAGTTTAAACCCCATTTGGACCCAAGTGCAACCTTTCCCTGTGGTAAATCTATGTCTGTAAATGTACCTTGATCTTCAAGAGCAACTATCTCCTCTTGGACAGCGAATCTCCCGTTTCTCATCTAGAATTGCTTGGTTTTAACTCTTGTTTTAGTTGTCATGGTGATTGTCAAAATTTAGGGCTGATAATTAGCAGAGAACTAAGAGCCGGTAATATAGTCATGAAGAGGGTAAAGTATCGTTCTCAAAATATGATCATGTTGTAAAGTAGTGACATAATCCACAAGCTTTATTGGTGGTTGTTTAGCTCTTCAACCTCTACATGTTGGTTCTGGTGGAGGTGTTTCAGGAGGTATAGATATATGTATTTAGGACAATGGTGACGTGGCTGCCGTAGGCGAGACACTAGTTCAGTATCAACAAGAATAGAAGAAGCAAATTCTGGTGTAACATTAGCGATATGTTAAATTCCGGCCAAGATAGGTGGTGGTGTGGGAGCCGGTGTTGGCACAACAGTTTCAGTAATTAGTTCTTCCTGAGGTTTGTATCAGGTATAGGAGGTGCAGAAACCATAGTTGGAGCTTTTTCAGCAAAATCAAGAACTTGTACTTCACTGAAAAGTGATAGTGATGTATTTGTATTCGATGATTATGAAGAGTTGAGATCTGCATCTATAAAAGGAAAAACTGTTTCTGCAAAAACCATATCCGAGAGACTTAAATCTGACCCGTTTCAAGGTTATACACGCCAACCTTTCTTGTTAAATGGATATCCAATAAAAATGGATTTGTTATTTCTAGTTGCAAACTTGTCTCAACCATGTTTTTGATTGTGAACATAGCAAAGACATCCCAAAATATGAATATGATCCATCGAAGGTGGCCTGTTATAAATGAGCTCAAATGGAGTTTCGCCATGGAGTATAGAAGACTGTATGCAGTTTATAAGGTACCCAGCAGCCATGGCATAGTAACCCCAAAACTCAATTGGTAAGTTTTCCTGAGACCGTGAAGCCCGAGCCATGTTAAGAATGTCTCTATGTTTCCTCTCAATCTGACCATTTTTTGAGGTGTTCCAATACAAGATGTCTCGTGTATTATTCTCTTTTCAGCAAAGAATTCTGTTAGGCATATGAATTTATAACCGTTGTCACATTAGTGTTGAATTGCCTTTCAACTAGAGCCAAAATATTCTTAAGGTATGTATAAGCCTCTATTTTGATTTTATGAGATAGATCTACATAACTCTTGAATGATCATCAAGATTAGTCAGAAAATATTTTGACCCACATATGCTTGAAACTCAATAAGGATCCCATTGGTCAGCATGAATAAGCTTGAAATTGAAGATGTTTTATTTGAACTCAATGGAAATGATTCTTAATATTCACACATTTTAACTAGTTCTAATGTCATTTTTAGTTCATTTTCATGCATATATGTTGCATTTGCATCATGTTTGAGTCATTATCAGTGTGTTTACATAGGTTACATGTGTATAGCATACACTTTGCATTCAGAGTTGTTTTCAAGAAAGTTTGAAAAGGACCAGCGGGACTTGAGAGGGAATGCACCACTGTGACTCGGACTGCAACAAGGTGTCATGGCCACTTGGACTACAACCAGGAGTCATAGAAACTCGGACTATAACTAAGAGTCATGACCACTCGGACTGCAACAAGAATTCATGGCGACTAACACGGCGTACTAGTGTCAGCTAATCGGGTCACGACAAGCCTCATATCAGAACAGGCCTAGGATCGCATAACGGACTGGATCGAGTCATAGAGTGATTGCACTTGATGGGTCGAGTCAACTCCTCTTTTGACGGTCCAATATTCCGACTCGGGCAATAAAGCTGGGTCAACTTTCTTGCTTAGTTTTTTGTTTCTATTTTTTCGGTTTAATCGGGGATAAGTATAAATATCCTCGTGGTATCATGACAAACAGCTATCTAAGTTTTTACCGCTTCTGCAAAAAACCTTCTGAGCTTTTCCCTATTATAGTTCTATTTTTGTTTTATGATTCTTTAATGCAATTTAAGTTTTTTTTGATTCGAATTTGCATTCTCAATTTATTTATCATGACACTCACTTTGATTTTTGCTTTGATTATTTCACCCATGGTTTCTGAGAAGATTACTTAGGGTTCTTGAAGGAATGGACTAGACCAACATGGATCTTAAGTCTTCTAAGTCGCCTAAGAGTAGATTAGTCAAAATTTCTTTTGTTTGGGTGTTGTTATGCTTGTTTCTTTCTGATCAATCGAAATATGTTCTTAGACATTTAGTACATGAGAGGTGTATTGAATTGTCCAATCCACTCAGAACTTTACACTCTTAGCTCAAGATATTGATTATCTAAGCTGGTTGTTAGGCTCGATTAAATTGATTGCTTCATGCCAATTAGGTTGTTAAACGCTTATGATGATCAGGTCTGTGATAATTTCTCTGAGATTATTTACCATGAGAGTGGATTCATTAGCTATGAACTTACCGCCTAGAGATCCGCTCTGATTGAGTTTTGTTAAGCAACTTAGTAGATTAAGTGAACCGCTGGTCCATGATCTCCACCCCTCGTGAACCCCTCTTTCTCATCCCTTGCTTAGTTCTTTTTCCTACTTGATTTTCTGTTTTCACTAAACTTTGTTTTCATTGTACTTTGTTTCATTACCTTGCTTCCACTGCACTTTGCTCCATTGCTTTATTTTTACTGCACTTTGTTCTGCTGCATTCAATTTCTAGAAATAGATTCCTATTTTGTTTGGGTGCTTTTTATTTTTGCTTGTCGTTGTTTAATTTGCTAATTTAGGTTAATTAGATAGCAAACCGTTAAATCGATTTTGCTTGAATTAGAGTAGTCTATCATATTCTGATTGCTAGTTACACTCCCACTTGAATTGGCACTTATTATACTACATCGACATCTAGTGTAATAGGATTTGACAAATAGAGTAAAACCGTGTTATCAAATTGGCGTCGTTGCAACCTAGGTGTTTGTTAGCTACATTTAGGATGTTAGACTTTCTGAGATCAAGTTCTTTTTTCGCTCTTTTTTAACTGTAGTTTGCCTTTGCTTTCAGGGTAACTTTATAACTCGAGTTGAACTCCCCGTTGTATGCAGACAGGCTCTCAAGGCAGCCAGAATCTTCTCCCTTTTCTCGATAACATTAACAGACTTCCACGCAAGTTGAGAGAGTAGAATTACCAACGAGATAGTGAACAATAAAATTCAGTAGAAATGGTATCCCACGATGAATCAAACACAAATGTGCTACAAGATCCATAAACTTTCACTAAGAGGCCCAAACCAATCAGGGCAGGTGATACACCTAGCGGTCATGCTCAGTGACATGGGATTGTTCCTCCCACCATTCAGAACAACAACTTTGAGACCAAGAGTAGACTACCTATGGAAGACCCTCCTGATCATCTGGATGAGTTTGAAAGGCTCTGTGGCCTGACTAAGATCAATGGAGTCGGGAAGATGCATTTAAGCTCAAGTTGTTCCCGTTCACTCTTGGGGGCAAAGCGCATATTTGGGAAAAATGTCTACCTCAAACGTCTATCTCTTTATGGGATGCTTGCAAATCTGCATTTATTACAAAATTTTTCTCTACCTTCAGAACCGCAAAGCTCCACAAAGCTCCGCAATGAGATTTCCAACTTTGTGCAGAAGAATTCATAATCATTCTCTAAAGCGTGGGAGCGCTACAAAATGTACCAAACTCAGTGTTCTCACCACGACTTCAACAGTCAAACACTGCTAAGCAATCTCTAATGTGGTATTCTACCAAAAATCTGCATGTTGTTGCATACAGCCAGCCATGGCAGTTGCTAAACAACGATGTTGATGACGGCTAGGAGTTAGTTGAGAACCTTGCCCAAGAAGAAAAAAATATGGGGAAGACTTTGACATAAGCGGGAGAGGTACTGTAGATTCAGATAAAGTGAGCAGAAAGGTATGAATGACGAGTTTGACAAGTTGCTCATGGAACACTGAAACAAGTGCACTCAATATGTAACAACAAACTGGTTTAGGATGAAGAGGTTCGTTTGGTGCAGAATCAAGGAGGAGGTTACAAGCAATACAACAACTATAAGAAGTATCTAAACCTCTTCTACCCACCCAAACCCCATCCAGTTCAGCAAAAAGCGTATGTACCAAAACAAAAATACCACCAGAGTTTTCAGCCAGCTCCAACCATACAACTAAGGTATACCTCATAAGCTAAACCGCCAGCTCAACAACCTACAGAAGTAATGGACATCTTACAACATGTACTCAAGGGTCAGACTACAACATCTACTGAGTTGACAAAGAAGTTCACTGAGGTACACACAATGATAGACGCATCTCACAATGATCTCAAATCCAAATTTAAGACATTGAATGCTTGACTCAAGTGTGTTGAAAGTCAACAAGCCTCCTCATCTCATGTAAAGACACCTACACAACTTCCTGGGAAAGTAGTTCAAAACCCCAAGAAATACCACACCAATGACATTACTCTAAGGAGTGGATGTGAGCTACTGATTCGTGCAAAGAGTACTAAAGCTACTAAGGACGGTAACGTTCAGGAGGGGGAGGATTGCTTTATCACAGATCAGGCCAAAAAATCAACTCCAGAGACCCCACTCGGACAAGTGACTTGACCTTATGGTGGTTGCATGCCACCTCCTGTGGACAAAACCACGCCAGACTCCAACCTCGACACACATGATTGAGTCAAATCTGATTCCACAACCTCTAATGCTCAAAAATAGTCAGCAACTCAGGAGACAAACAAGCCATTTGGTCCCGCACCTTACAAACGTCAATTGCTCTTCCCATAGAGGTTTAAGAAGGATCTAACTGATAAATATAAGGCTCTTTTTGACACGCAGATGAAAGAGATAGAGGTGAAAATTCCCATCTTGGATGCTTTTATGATGATGCCTCCTTACAAGAAATTCATGAAAGATGCAGTTAAGGAGAGGACTCAAGTAGTATTGACTCACGAGATCAGTACCATCATTCAAAGAAAAGCTATGCCAAAACAGCTTGGTGATACTGCCACTTTCACAATTCCTTGTTCACTTGAACTCTTATCATTCAGCAAGTGCTTATGCGACCTTGGTGCCTCAATAAGCCTCATGCCACTATCAGTTTTAAAGAGGTTGGGCTTCAACAACTATAAGATCTCTTTAGTTTTAGCGGATAGCTCAGTGAGAATCTCTCATGGCATTTTAGAAGATCATTCCTGTTAAAGTCGGAGGAGTTGAGATACCAACAGACTTTGTTGATATAAGGAATGAAACAATTGAGTTGAATCTGGGTCAGGACCTTAAGTTAAAGTTCAACATCAACGATGAGATGAAAAAGCCAACCATTGAGGGTTAGGTGTTCTCAATTCACGAAATGGATGCTTTAGCTGATGAGCTATTGGAGGAGTTGGCAGCAGAAGATAAACTGCAACTCTCTTTGACTAAACCAACTCCAGATGGGTACATGAGTAAGGAAGCTGCGTGTAATGGGAAGCTTCTAGATGCTCATAAGATAGTAAAGAGTTCAATTGTGATCGAGGAGTTGAATGAAATGAATTCTGAGGATACAGTAGCATCTGGAGAAGGATCAACTTCAGTAGAACATGATCTGACAGTGACTGCACCATGCCCGCCACCGGACTTGAGCTGCATATAGTTGAGTGCACTTCTTCATCAGTCAATGACGACTTGTCTGAGCTCAAGGCTCCTAAAGTGGAACTAAAACTACTTCCTACTTGGCTAAAGTACACTTTCTTTGGCTCTAATTCCACTTATCCTATGATTGTCAATGACACTTTAAGTGATGATGAGATGAACATGTTATTCACTGAACTGAAATGGTTTAGAAAAGCCATAGGTTACTCTCTAGCTGACATTAGAGGCATATCACCTAGCCTTTGCACTCAGAGAATTCATCTTGAAAACAAATCACATTCAAGCATTGTGCCTCAAAGGAGGTTGAGTCCAAATCTTAAGGAAGTGGTGAACAAGGAAATTCTTAAGTTGCTAGATGATGATGTCATTTATCCAATTTCTTATAGTAAGTCGGTTTCACCAGTTTATTGTGTCCCTAAAAAGGGCGGAATCACTATAGTTGAAATGAGAAGAATGAATTAATCCCCAATCGAACTATCACTGGTCATAGAATGGGCATTGTTTATAGGAAATTGAACTCTACATCTTGAAAAGATCATTTTCCACTCCCTTTCATTGATTAAATGGTAGAACGGTTAGCAAATCATCAATACTATTTCTTCTTAGATGGGTATAGTGGATTCTTTCAAATCCCTATACACCCTGATGACCAAGAAAAAAATGACATTCACTTGCCCGTATGGAACATATTCATATAGCAGAATGCCATTCAATTTGTATAATGCACATGTTACCTTTCAACAATATATGATATTTATTTTTTAGATCTGATCAAGGAGATGGTTGAAGTTTTCATGGACTATTTTCGTGTCTATGGCTCCTCATTCTCCTCTTGTTTATCAAATTTGTGCAGGGTGTTTAGCAGGTGTGTAGAAACAAATCTCGTACTAAACTGGGAGAAGTGTCACTTCATGGTCAAAGAAGGAATTGTTCTGAAGAAGTCTCACTTCATGGTCAAGGATTGAGGTTGATAAAGCCAAGATTGAGGTCATGGTCCAATTGTAGCCTCCTAAGACGGTAAAAGACGTCAGATGGTTTTTGGATATACCAGATTCTATAGGAGATTCATCAAGGATTTCTCCAAGATTGCAAGGTAGATGACTCGCCTACTGTGCAAGTATGTCGAGTTTACTTTTGATTATGAGTGTCTTGAAGCATTCTTGAAGCTCAAGAAAGCCTTAGTATATGCAACAATAGTCCAAGCCTCTGATTGGACTCTACCGTTCGAGATCATGTGCGATGCAAGTAATTACACATTGGGAGTAGTGCTAAGTGAGAAGAAAGACAAGAAGCTCAATGTGATCTACTATGCGAGCAGGACACCTGACGACACTCAGGTCAAGTGTGCAACTACTGAAGAAGAGCTCCTTGTTGTGGTCTTTTCTTTTGAGAAGTTCTGATCCTATCTCGTTGGTTCCAAGGTTAGAGTGCATACGGATCACGCAGCTTTGAAATACTTGATGACGAAGAAGGATGCTAAACCAAGGATACTGAGATGGATACTATTAACTCATGAGTTTGATATGGAAATTGTGGATAAACCTGGAGCAAAAAAATGGGGTAGTTGATCATTTATTGCTGATGATGATTAAAGACTCAATCCCGATTGATGATTCCATGCCAGAAGAGCAGCTCATGTCGCTCAAAGGAGTGAAGACTCGAGTCTAGAAGATCCACTCGGACTCCAACTTCGAGTCACAAGTGAATGACTGTAGCATTAAAATTTTAGGAATATGCCTTCACTATTCCCAAGAAATGATGCTAAAGTGGTGCTGAAATTATTTAAAAGCATCATATTTCCTTGATTTGGAGTTTCTAGAGTAATAATCAGTGATGGAGGTTCTCATTTCATCATCAAGTTGTTTGAGATTCAGCTGAGAAAGTGTGGAGTTAAGCATAAGGTAGCTACACCTTATCACCCATAAATCAGCAGTCAGGTGGAGGTTTTTAACAAGCAGATCAAGGTGATGCTCTCAAGAATTATTGGTGCTTGATGACACTTTATGGTGTACGAAACATCTCACAAAACCCCAATTGGAAGAAATCCATTTCAGCTGCTTTATGGCAAGTGGTGTCACCTTCCTGTTGAGATCGAATACAAGGAAATTTGAACTATGAAGTTTCTAAATTTCAACCTCAAGACTACTCAAGAGAAAAAGCTCATGGACTTGCATCAGTTAGAAGAGATCAGACTTAAAGCTTACAAAGGCTCAAAAATTTAAAAGGAGAGAACTAAGGCGTTTCATGATACGAAGATTGCACCAATGAGGGTCACAGCTGGTGATCAAGTGCTTCTTTTCAATTCAAGACTCAAGTTGTTTCCTAGAAAATTAAAGTCAAGATGGTCTGGTCCTTTCAAGGTTAAAGAAGTCTTACCATATAGAGCAGTGACTCTGATTAATAAGAACGGTGAGGATTTCACTGTGAATGGACAAAGAGTGAAACCGTACCTAGTTGATGAGAATGTGCCCAAGAGAACATCAATTTCTCTCGGCGAACCCTCACACCATTGACAAAACGTGAAAAGTCAAGTTAAACGACTTTAAACAAGCGCACTTTGGAGGCAATCCCATAATTTCATTCTAGATATTTTTCATCCGTTTTAATTCTTTCTTTTGTTTGATTTTTTCTGAAGAATCTAGAGAATTGTTCTCCTACTCGACCTGGATCAAGTAGTGGTCAATAATGATTTCTAAATAATAATAATAATAAAATCATCACTTGGTCACGAGATGTGATGATTGACACGATGGGGAGACATGGATGGGAAGCAGAATCACAGCTTTTGCCACACTCATTCACGTGGCCTTGCTCCAAATTTGGACACAGCCACTTCTACAACTTCAGCCAACGCCTATCGCTCTCCTCATGCTTACGAAAACAAGTATTTCTTCTTTCATAGATTTTTCGTTGCTCCTAATTGTTTTTGGTGAATCCTTTACAGAGTTTCAAGTATTCTTCAAAGCCTACTGCAATCGATGTTGACTCAATTCGCACCGCTGCTGTGTCGTTCTTGTTTTGTAACCATGTGAAGAGGTCCGAGAACACCACCAACTACGTTCTTGACTAAGTAAGCAACTCCAAGTCCTGCCGATTCAAGCCACTTACGCCCACCGCCCTTGACCCAGATTTTCAATCCGAGTGAACCCGCTACCCACATGTTCTGAGCTACCACTGCTGCTATTAACTAGATCGGTAACTCTGTGTGATCCTACACTTCCGTTCTTGACTCGAATGGCAGTTCGAGTCCCAAAGCCTCCCTCTTCTTGACCTGGGTCCCTATTTCGAGTCGCATGTGCCAACTCCTTGTCACACGCGCCACCATTATTGACTCAGTGCGTACATCTGAGTCACACCGCTTATGAATAGTGTAGCCTTTCGGACTCGACCAAGCAGTCTGTGTCCCGCCGACTCAGTCCACATGTGCCACCTCCTTATGTCAAGAGTCGCCCGTGTCCAATAGGTACCTTTTCTTGACGAGGGTTGTACTACCGACTTCATGCAACATAACCACGAGCGAATATGAAAATATGCAGTGGCTCTTCTTCAAAAAGGAGGTTAACACATTCAATCACTGAAGGTTCTCTATTAATGTCGATGAAGACTTGGCTTCAGACCTTATGCAAAGGTGAGAAGAGATCCGTAGAGGCAAAGCAGTTCAAGAAGAACCCAATGGTGAGGAGATGTTAGATGGATATGAAAGTTTAGGTGAGGGAGACAACAGTGGAGACGACTTTGACTGTGATGGAGCACCTCAGAAAGTAAGCTACAAGGATGTTATCCAAGCATTTCGGCAGATGACGGTGGGAGGAATGAGGTACATGCATCACGCAACAATAGTCAAGTTTGGGATCGCTAAGGATGTCAATCTTATGCTACAAACGTGTGGACTAACACAGTACGTGTCTAATATTCGAGAATCATACCAGAGACTATCCAGTTTCTCGCATCAGTCACATTGTTTTTGCAAGCAAAAAAGGTTGAACATAGGTGGATTCAGAGAACAGACCTTCGAAGTCAATAGCAGAAAATGTTCTTTCACTATAACCCAGTTCAAAGGATTTTTCGGACTACAAACTTATGCGGAACTTGACATTGAGCTCGACAGAGAAGAGATGGATTATATGTGAAAAGTAATGGCGGGTCCTACACCATATCATCCTTTAGACAGCAAAAGCGCTAGCATCAAAAATCCTGCTATTTCTACTTTTATAGAGCGATCATCGCCACATGCTTTGCCAAAAACAAGTCAGGGTATGTGCACTTGTCCGAAGTCAAAATGATTGACAAAACGCTCGTTTGGGTCCTTAAAACCATTGCTGACTATGAAAGGAAGTTCAAGAGAGAGATAAACAGAGTCAGATTTACAAAGGCATTGATGAGACAGTTCACCTACAAGGGATGAACATCAAGGTTAACACAAGACATGAAGAGAGTCATTCGTATCGGCGGGATCATAATAAGAATACTTAAAGCATGTAAGGTTCCTTTCAAAATTAAGGCAATCCCACCAGCATGGATCGACACAATGTACCTTTAGCAAATTCATTTCTTAGAGAACTACATGGAAGGACTTGGTTGTACAGGTTCACTCACTCAATCACGGGAAAAGAATCGAAGATGGCACTCTCAAATTATGATTATACTTCACTTGGCACAAAGAGTATGTCGCATTCATTCCTCTAGAAGAGTTCCTCTTTGGAAAGCAAACCCACGCCCAATCTCATGGACAGAGACAGGAACCAAAAGAGTTTAGTGATGAAGCACCAGATTGCTTTTATTTTGAAGAATACACACACCCGCGGATGGCCAAAAGCGTGGAAGTCGCTCATAAAAATCTCAATCTGGTTCAATGATTTTGTAAATGGACTGCTAAAAGAGTTACAACATTGGAAGCACACTTCATGGACTTCACACTTAGTTCGAGCTCTCGCAGAGGGAGAGATTTCACTCCTCCAGACTTCAGAGGACCGACTCCACCACCTCTCAAACGGTCCATGTCAGCTATGCAGGAAATCAGACGGTGCTCTACATCAGAGCAACCTCCCCGTGCTTCATTATATATGGAGAGAGCAATGCCGTCCCAACGCCACTATCTTTTCACTTTAATCTCAATTTGAATCTGAAATTCGAGCACACTGTCGATCCTAGTAGTGCGGTTATAATTCTACTTCTGGAAGAGCTGAGAATTGCTGTCTGAGCTGAATGCTCAAAGCCACCACTTCGAAGGAAACCAACAAGTCGAACTCGCCGGAGGAGAAGTACGAGCGCAGCTCGCAACAAAAATAAGTTCAGTCCCATGCTTTCCAATCGCATGTGGAGGTGAATTTTCTAGATCTGCTGGGATCAACTTCAAACTTCTACAACTACAACCTCCCATAACAACAACAACCACCCTACAACTATAGCATGGATATGGATCCATCAGGGTGGTCATTATTCCGCTGAGGTTCCAACTCTATCCCTTCCATTGTATATACTAGGTCTGGGCATAATAACCGGAACCGAAATACCGAACTGAACCGACCCAAAATATAAGGAACTAAACCAAACCAGAACCGGCTAAATAACCAAATAGTTCCCAAAATTCAAGAACCAAAAGAACCGGAACCGAATAGGTACATAAGCGAGAACCGAATAGTTACCCAAAAGAACCGAAACACAATTATATATTTTAAATAATTATTTATATAGAATTTAATAATCTAAATAAATATAAATCGAAATTTTGTTAGTTTATTTAAATCAAAATTACTTAAAAAACTAAAATATTTAATTTTTATAATTAATTTATGCTTCTTCTATGATTTTTTTTATTTTTTAAAAATTAGATAGAGGTATCCAAACTGAAACTAAACTGAATTTCAATAGACACCTATTGGTTACTTCGAGTTTGGAACCAAAAGAACTAAAACCGAAACCGAACCAAACCGAATTTTAATAAGTACCCATTAGTTACCATTTTTTGAAACCAAAAGAACTAGGGCTATTATATACCATCACATTTCTATTTGTTTTTATTTGCTGCTGATTTAGGATTCTTCCTCCGTCTTTAACACACACAAGAGGCTGTGTGATCTAAATTTGGGGAAGGGTTCTATAGGATATTTGATCATGTTTTCTTTGTTCTTATTTTTGATTCTCATCATAAATCATGCATTCATATAAGGCACAAAAAAAATCAAAAATTTTCAAAAAAAAAATTAAAAACTCCACAAAATTAAAGTGTTCATTTATTTGCGTTGCATGTAAAATTGAGTCATTGCTGCATTTGTGTTTGGGAATCATTCTTGCTAATGATAGGCACTCTCGTTAGGTTGTCGGCTAGTAACAATAGTGAATTTGCGTTCTTGCTAATTATAGGCATACAACCAAGTTCGGAATCATTCTTGCTAATGATAGGCACTCTCTTTTAATACAATTTTAGTTTGTTTTGATTTGATTTGCGTTCTCAATTTATTTATCATGACACTCACTTTGATTTTTGCTTTGATTGTTTCAGCCATGGTTTCTGAGTAGATTACTTAGGATTCTTGAGGGAATAGATCAGACCAGCGTGGATCTTAAGTCTTCTAAGTCTCATAGGAGTAGATTAGTCTAGATCTCTTCTTTTTTGATGTCGTTAATGCTTGTTTCTTTTGATCAATCGAAATATGTTCTTAGACATTTAGGACCTGAAAGGTGTATTAAATTGTTCGATCCAACCATCTCGGAAATTTATACTCTTAGCTCTAGAGATTGATTGTCTAAGGTGTTTGTTAGGCTCGATTAAGTTCATTTCTTCATACCAATTAGGTTGTTAAACGCTTATGATGTTAAGGTCTGTGATAAGTTCTTTAAGATTGTTTACCATGAGAGTGGATTCATTAGCTACGAACTTACCACCTAGAGATCCGCTCTGATTGAGTTTGTTAAACAACTTAGTAGATTTAAGTGAACCGCTGGTCCACGATCTCCACCCCTAGTGAACCCCTCTTTCTCATTCGTTGCTTAGTTATTTCCGCCGCTTGATTTTCTATTTTCACTGCACTTTGTTTCGATACCTTGCTTCCACTGCATTTTGCTCCGTTGCTTTATTTTTACTGTACTTTGTTCCATTGCTTTCAATTTCTAGAAATAAATCTATGTTTTGTTTGCATGCTTTTTATTTTTGTTTGCCGTTGTTTAATTTGCTCATTTAGGTTGATTAAATAACAAACCATTAAATCAATATGGCTTGAATTAGAGTAGTCTATCATATTCTGATTTCTAGTTACACTCCCACTAGGATTGACACATTTTATACTACATCGACATCTTAGTGTAATAGGATTTGATAAATAGGGTAAAATCGTGTTATCAATTTTCTTGTTAGGCAAACATTACAACCTGTTGAATTAAAATCAGAACTTGAAATATCCATAAATTGCAACATTTGAAAAACTTTGGAAGATAGTGTCCCAATCCGCGATGCAAAATGTCTAGAGAGTTTTCCATAGAGACTTGAAACGCAGACGCAACATCCACACTTCAAAAGAAATACAACCCAACGATATGTTCCCCTGCCCCACATAGTCTTTGTGATGCGATCCTAGATCACACAAAACTCATTAGTGATTTGGAAAAATACCTTCTTTCCCTTGTCAGTTGTGACATAATATCCATTAACATTTTAAACCATCTACGAAAAACATTGTCTGTAGTTGCAAGTCATAACTAAGTTAAACACATCCATACTGAGTTGTTGTTATGCGATCATCAGGGAGTTTAATAAGCGTTGTTGGCATTGTAGCAATATCGAATAACAAATCAAGCGTCCATGTCATATGGTTAACGAACCAGTATCAATGATCCATGATTCAATAAAAAACGTACCGGTAAGATGTTTGGAAGCATGCTGTTTGCGATCCTCTAATAGAATTATTAGAGTTTTCCACTAAGTAGTATTGAGACCAATGATTCCCATGCATTTCCGCGTAAAAGCTGAGAAACAGTAGCAGCAGATGTTGTGTTTCACATCTTATCCTTCCACCATGGTGGATAACCAATCTTTTGAAACAATTTTCTGCTAGGTGGCCATCTCTATTACAGAAAGTACAAACTAGAGAGTTGTTGCAATTGTCTGATCCATACACGGATCGATTATGGTGTTAAACTGCAAATCTAATTGCATTGGCTTGTTCAAAATGAATACGACCAGTCAGTTTGGACTCCTCCTCCTCAGAGAGAATATTATATGCTTCTACTAGCGACGACAGTAGTTCACGAGAAAAGAAAAGATTTTACTAGACCGAGCACAGTGTCATCAAACACCATACAAAATTGGTGGAGTTTGTTCTCCTCACGTTCCTTTCGCACTTCTTCCATCGTCTTGATTTGTTGATAGTCATCCAAATTTATCCAAATTTTAATAAGATTGTCATAGCATTTCTCAATTTTGAGACCTTTTTAACTAAAGTTGGCAAGCTTTGTCTTCAGTCTCTGTACACGTTGGCCATTTTTCACACCATAACGCTTTTGAATATGCATCCAGATTTCATGTGCATTATCTGTGAAAGACATGGACGACACTATTGCTTCATCAATAGTGAATTTCATCCACGACACAACCAGAGAATTATTGGTGATCCAGTCTTTGTAGTCTGGAGAGTCTTCGTGTGGTTGTGTGATGGATCCATCAACAAAGCCAAAATTTTACGTGCCTTTAAAACAAGACAAAATATTTCAACCCATTCGTCGTAGTTTGGACCACACAGCAAAGGTTTTGAGATCAACATGCCCGTGTTGTATCTAGATGGAAGACCATATGGTGAGATCGTGCGACGAGTAGTAGGCACATCAACAACAGGTACATAAGCAGGTCCATTGTTCTCCATTATGAATAAATTGAACAAATAATGCACAGGAAAAAATCAAACCATAATTCGTTTTTGTAGTGAGTTATGACTATAATACCATGTCAAGAAACAGAGCAAAATAAGAAGTGTTTCTTGTATTGAGAAGATGAGCTGCAAAAAACATATATACATCACGTATTGGTATAGTTCATCTAATCTAGCGTTTAATCAAAGGCATAACTACATTAGATGAATATGCACTACCCATTAGGGCCCAATAGTTTGATGGATATATGATAACAACCTGATTCAAGATATATAGTGATTTAATTAACTAAAAGTTAGGTATGTTAAAATGAGCTAGTTCGCTCAACAGCCCAGCTCTCTTAGCTCAAATATTTAGTGAGTTAGTTTAGCTCAGCTCATTTATTGAATGAGTTTCAAATGTAAGACATGCTCGTGAGCTAAATGATCAAGCTTACGAGCTAATGCCTAACTAATATAATATAATAATAATAATAATGAGAATAATATTGTAAATTTTAAAAATATTTAAAATAATCCAATAACATAATTTTAAATTTTATAATTCAAATCATATTCAAATAAAAATGATCTCTAACTATTTAATAAAAATAGAGTTCAAAGATAAGAACAACAAAAACCTAAGTTGAAAGTAATAATTTTTGAGTTTTGTGAGAAAGACACTACTTAATGTGTATCTTAAATTTTTAGATAAGTTTTTAGTGAAGTGACTTTAGTCTAGTGGCAGGTAGTAAGTCCACTAAAGGCAAGCACTATTACACAACCAGCAATTCGAGTCACACTGCCTACATTATGTAGAAATTTGGCTAATGGACTGGCTAGTTGTGACCCAATGTTGACAAAAAGACAAGTTTTTAAATGTGATAATTTTTATTTTATAGGATTTTCTAGATAACTTATATTTCATAAAAGGATAATTTTTATTTAAAAATATGGATCTCATAAGCTAGCTCAAGGTCATTAAAGCTCGCTCAAATAACTCACAAGCTAAATTAGACTATGATCATTTAAGACAATAATATTGGCATGTTGTTTGTGATCAACCATGTTATGGTAGTAGGGAAGGAGAAAATACTAGGTCAACAAGTAGTGGATCTAAGAGATCCCGTGAAAATGATGCGGGTGATTTTAACTCTAAGTTTGTGTGTTTTATTAGTTTTATTTTGTGCTCATTAAATTATGTGTGTTTTATTAGTTGCGTTATGTGCTTATTAAATTATGTGTTTTCAGATTTCTATTTATTTTAAAAATGACTTTTTGTCTTTTATTTTTATTATTTATAATCATTTAATTAAGAATATCAAAAATAAAAGTTAAAAATATGTATTATTTGACTATTAGATAACTAATTTAATTTATACTATATTTTTCTTAGTGTATAACCATAAAACAAAAACATAAATATAAACTAAAATATTAAATAAAATTAGTAGAGTATGTGTTGAATTTATTAAACAAAACCATTGTAGATTGTGAAAGTTGAATGGGTGTTGAATTTTAAGGTGGAACAGAGAAAATGATGTGGAAGATAAAAAATGATGTAGAAGATAAAAAAAGATGTGAAGAGTGTTGAATAAATGAACCATTGTTAATACTCTAAACTATTTTAAGTTCTCAATCAAGATGCCACGTCAGCAATTAATCACCATTTTAGCTGTTCCCTTAGTTCTGCCATATTAGCCAATTAACTCAAAATATTCCCAAATCACCTACCATTCTCTCAACGCTTTATGATTGACAGCAGATTAAACGTCCCCTCATCTACCCGAAACATTTTCACTGACATTAATTCCTTGAAATGTTGCACATTTTCTTGCGAAAATCTTCTCACAGGAAAACAGATATCGAACCGCTACATTCACTTCTCAGAGCCAAGTTTTAATCATCGTCTCCAGAATCTGCCATTTCAACTTGTGAAAGTTTTGTTGGTTACTCTTTTTTTATTTTCTTTTCTCTTCAGATCTTTTTCAAAGCTGCGATTACTCATTGTGTCGAGTTTACAACAACTCCACATAGATGTTGTGTAAGTTAAAAAAATATGGGGTATGACCAAGGTGTACAAAAGCAATACTTAGTTTGTGAAATCACTTCCAGTGCCCTACTCTCTCGTTACTCTTTTAGGTATTATGTTTGAACCTTCTAGATCTCTTTTAATTTCTTTTATTGTTATTGTAATAGTAGAGTAAACTATGGTCGTCTTAAGAAATTCAAGGTAAAAGTAATAGTTGTTGTTTGATTCAGATTCAGTCAGTAGAGAATGATTGTTTCAAATTCAATTTCTACTAGATCAGTTTGTTGTAGGAATCTTCATGGTTTATTGGTTGATGCCATTAAACTTTATAGCTCATCTCTTTCTAACAATCCTCACGGTAAAAAGTCTTCTTTGCACTCAACTCAAAGAAGTAAATCAACAGGGAAAAGCTAGAAAACTCGAGTCCTTTCCTTTCTCTCTCTCTCTCGATTTTACTGCTAATTATTTTTCTTTATTTTTGGTTTGACAATGCAGATTGGTAGCATATGTTGTTGTTTGTTGGTGGATATGTAATATAATAAGAGCAGACTTAATTGGCAAGTTCCTTGTTTTAAGTTTTAACGATTCAATGAGACAAATATTCAGAATATGGTTTTATTCTAAGTCTAATATTATTCTTGAAGTTATTGTTGTGGGCCAATGAGTCACGTGCAAAATCAAAAGTACCTGATTTAATAAAGATTATGTGACAGGCATGTGAAGCGTGGAGCAGAAGTTATTTGAAGTGGCTACGAGATTCTAATAAAGATTTTATCAAGAGAAGATCTAAAATCAAATATAAGCATTATCAAGATAATAAGATAAGACTTATCAAGAGAAAATTTGACAAATTTTGTGGTTAGTTGCGAGTTTGTAGGAAACAGACTCGTGAGCCATGGTGTTATAAAAGGTATCTTAATTGTAAATCGAGTATCTAAGAACTTAGTGATTAAGTTTTAGATAGCTTGTGAGTTGAGTAACTTTTAGGTCATCGGTTAGCTAAATCAAAATAGTTTTAGGTTGGTTTTTAGAGTAGAACAATCATAATCGTAATTTGTCTTTTGTAGAAACGAAAATTTACTTATAAAATGTATTTATTATCTTAGATCTTTTGTTAAACATCGAATTGTCATTTTAAATTGGTATCGGTGGTTCACCACATAACATTTATTTTTTACAGGTGTTAGATCATGACGACAAAATAGACAATCTGCAACAACAATTGGTCGTCATTGCAAAGAATTTGAAGCTGGATCTAGATAACTATGGACACTAAAAAGTTCAGATTTCTCAACACATACAGGGGATTGATTCTAATGTGTGGCTTTCAGTTGAAAAAGGTTGGGAACATCAAGTGGTTAAAGATGCAAATGGTGATTTGTTCCAAAACCAAGAAAATAGTGGACTGCAAAAGAAAAGTTTGATGCTAAATGGAATTCAAAAGCATTGTTGGTAATCTTCAATTCGCTTCACAGCAGTCAGTTCAAAAGTGTTCAAGGTTGTAAAAGTGTTAAAGAGGCATGGAATATCGTTGAAGTAGGATTTGAAGGTACCAACAGTGTGAAAATAACTCAGATTGACATCTTGGCCTCACGATATGAGAACTTGACTATGGGAGAAGATGAAACTATTGCAGAATTTAGCAGTAAGTTGTAATCTCTAGCACACGAAGCATTAATCTTAAGAAAAATGTACAAGAACAAGAAGCTAGTTAAGAAATCTCTAAGATGTCTTCCAACTAAATTTCATGGTCATCGGTTAGCTCTCGAGGTGTCTTAGAACTCAGACACTATGAGATATGATCAAGTTGTTGGTTTGATACAAGATTAAGAACTTCAGATCACACCAAAGAATGGGAAAAACAAAGGAAAGAGTATTGATCTTGTATCTGAGAAAACGTCAAGTAAAAAAAAAGTCAGCTCAAAATCTGGAAGAGAAAGTTGGTTTAATTGTGAAACAATTCCTTCATAAAGCAGAAAGAGGACATAGAAAAGAATATCAGATCTCTTCTAAACTGGCAGCTAATATAGACAACTACAAAGCAGACAAACAATGCCTTGCGTGCCAAGGATATGGTCATTTGAAATTTGAATATCCTTCTGCCAAGAGAAAGATGAATATCCAATGAAATGAGTGTAAAGGGTATAGTAATACTAAGAACGAATGTATGTCCAAAGTAAGTGGCAAGTCAGCTATCACTACTCTGAGTGATACAAACAGCGATAGTGATGACGATAACCTGAATCACTTTGTTGCTCATCTTGGTATTATGGAGATGAATGATAATGAAAAGGAAATTGAAAAAGTTGAGTTTGTCCCCAATCAAGAAGATCAAAAAGTTGATGACATTAGATTCCTATAGAACAACAAGACGATGTCTTTGAGGACTCAGAATCAGATGATAAATTAGATATGACTCATGAAGATCAACTAAAGTTGCTAATTGAATCTTTGGTAGAAACTCAAGAAGAAACAAGAAGCTGGAATATGAAAAAGAAGCATCATTGGATTGCTTGCAAAAACTAAAAAAAAAAATTGGCTGACATGAAGGTCAAGAGTGCTGAACTGGAAAGTCGTATGCATGAGCAAATGAAGGAGACTAAAATGTTGTCAAAAGAGACAAAGGATTTGGACTATCTTCTAACAGTGAGAAGAACAGATAAAACAAATCCAGGTCTCAGTTAAAGAGATGTCGAATCAAAGGAAACAAAATTCGTCAAGGCATCTAACAATACTATAACTGCTGGAAAAAACACAAAGTGCTCAACTTGACTACAAAATTGATATGTATCATCAGGGACTTGGATGGAGAAATCAGAAATCTGTTTATTGGTCCTAAGTGAGGAAACCGTATGGAATATAGGTATTGCGGAAAAGGAATATCACATGAAGTATCAGTGCTATAAGCTCCAGTATCGTGTCCAAAGAATCTGGAGACAACGAAAGTTTACCTTCAATGGTAAAACTAGGAATCGGATTTTTGTTAGACATTGGATCTCTTCAGTAGAATTGTGTTCACTGTTGAGAATTATGGGTCTAAATCTTTAAAAGGTATGTGGTACTTTGATAGTGGTTGTTTAAAACACATGACTGGAGAAGAAGAAGCACTATAGAGTCTTGAAAAGGTCAATGCATGAAAAGTTACTTTTGGAGATGGAGCAAACAGAAAGACATATGGGAAAGGAAGAACAACGAGCTCAATGGATCCAAAGTTAACAGATGTGTTTCTCGTAGAGGGTTTGAAGGCAAATTTTATCAGCATCAGTTAGCTGTGTGACACAGGTTTGGATGTGACCTTTACTTAGACATATTGTAGAGCACTGGATGTGAAATGTATTGTCCATCTTGAAGGTGTTCACACAGAAAATGATTGCTACATGTGGGTTCTAGGCACTCACTGTATGACATCAAGATCTGAGAACAAAACTCAAATATGGCATCAACGATTGGGACATATGAACTTTAGAACAATGGCTGATCTGTCTACCAAAGACATTGTAAGAGGACTCCCAAAACTTTAAAGGGATCAATATTTTGTGTGTGGACCATGTAGCATGGGGAAGCAAGTTAAAATGCAACACAAGTCTATACCTGAAGTGAGATCAAAATCTATTATAGAACTTGTCCATATAGATCTCATGGGGCCAATTTAAGTAGAAAGTGTGGGTGCAAAGAAATACATCCTTGTTGTTTTGGATTACTTCAGCAGATACACATGAGTGCGTTTCTTCGTGAGAAAAGTGATTCATTCGACAGTTTCTGATCCTAGCACTTCAATTGAAAAACAAATGCCAAGGTATTAAATTCATTTGAAGCGATCACAGTGGTGAGTTTGAGAATGATTCTTCAAAATTTTTTGTTCATAATAAGGCATTGATCATCAGTTTTCTGCACCACGTACACCACAACATAATAGTGTAGTTGAATGAAAGAATATGACCTTGCAGGAAATGGCGAGGGCTATGTTGCATGGGGGTAATGCTCCAAAAACCTTCTGGGCTGAGGTTGTTAAGACTGCTTGTTACATTTTCAATAGAGTTTATGTTCGAAAAGGAACTACAAAAACGTCCTACGAATTGCGGAAAGGAAAAACTCCAATAGTCTATTACTTTCATGTATTTGGTTGTGTGTGTTACATTCTCAATGAAAAGGACTATTTGGGAAAGTTTGATTCTCGAAGTGATGAAGGCCTCTTTTTGGATATTCAGGTTCAAGTACTGCTTTCAGAGACTTTAAGCGTACTTCCACCATTCAAGAAACTATTAATGTTGTGTCCGATGGTGCTTCAACATTTCATCTTACGCTTCAACCTACTGGTGACACAAGTCCTAAGAATCTAATTATTGGTTCTGAATTAGAGGATCGACAATCAACAACTACAAACAATCAACAAGCATTTTCAAAAAAGGTGCATCGGAACCACTCCTTAATTGATGTTATAAGTGAGATTTAGGGAGAAAGGATTACTCGGGGAAAGCATATTGATTTCAAACAATTACCTGAAAACACTCCTTTTGTGTCTTTTATGGCTCAAAGACAGAGATTGCCGATTTTGAGGAATATGTGTGCTTTATTTCAAAGATTGAACTAAAGACATATAAATAAGTCTTGTTGGATGAGATTTGGATTGCATTTATACAAGAAGAGCTATCAAATTTTTCATGGTTAGATGTGTGGGTTCTTGTTCCTCGTACTAAAGATGTCAATGTGGTTGGCACAAAATGGATTTTAAAGAAAAAGATTGACAAAGATGGGAATGTAATGAGAAACAAGTCTCAGTTGGCAGCTCAAGGCTACTCATAGGTTGAGGGGGTCAACTTTGACGAGATTTTTCCACCAGTAGCCTGTTTAGAATATCTCAGATTTATGTCCGGATGGCTTTCGAGATAGGGCTTAAACTGTATCAGATGGATGTTAAGAGTACTTTTCTGAATGGTTACATTCAGGAAGAGGTCTATGTTGAACAACCAAAAGGGTTCAAAGATCAAAAGCATCCAGATCAAGTTTACAAACTTAACAAGGCTATGTACGAACTCAAACAGGCGCCAAGAGCATGGTATGATCGTCCCGCCTCATTTCTGATTGAGAAAAAGTACATGCGGGGTAGTGTAAACAAAACCATGTTTACTCTCAACACTACGAAAGGATTCATAGTTGTGAAGATCTATGTTGATGGCATAGTATTCGGATCTACTAATCACACGATGGTTGATAAGTTTGAAGAAGTCATGACTCAAAAACTTGGGATGAGCATTAATGGTGAACTTACTTATTTCTTGGGATTGGAAGTAAAACAAAAGTCTAATAAGATTTTTGTGAATCAAAGCATATATGCAAAGAATATGATTCAGAAGTTTGGGATGGAGAACAAAACGGCAGCTAAGACACGTGTGGGGTCAAATAAAAAGCTCTGTAAAGATGAATCAGGAAAATCTGTGGATGTTGGAGGTTACAGATGTCTGATTAGAGGATTAATGTATTTGACAGCAAATCATCCAGATCTTTGTTTCTCAGTAGAATTATGTGTGAGATTTCAGGCACACTCTAAGGAAAGTCATCTCACATAAACTAAATGTATTCTTAAATACGTGAGTGGAACTCATCATCTTGGGATCTTTTATTCTACGGACACCACCATAAGAGTTTGACAGGATATTGTGATGCATATTGAACAGGGAGTGTTGATGATCGAAAAAGCACAAGTAGAGGATGTTTTTTCATGGGGAACAATCTGATAGCTGATATACCTCTATTTTACATGTTTTAAGCTCATTAACATGCCTACTTTTAGAGTCTTTTGTCGGTGATATATGTTACTTTTAGGTGGAAACGTAGGAACGTGGATTATTGGTATTGGAGCATCGTTTGGATGGTTTTGGAGCATTACTTGAAGTTTTCACGAAATATGTCTATGATGGATCGATCAACACAAGGATCGATCAATCACACTGATGAGTGTGATTTTTAATGGTTTTAGAGCACTATTTTAGGTTGTTTT